>JBBYHO010000015.1:24538627-24575050 GCA_038382025.1 Adansonia gregorii | reverse complement strand
AAGTCAAGTGTTTTGTACTCCTTAATTACTAACATTACAGTGGCCAAAGGGCAGGCGCTACACTAGAGTATTTTTTTGGGGGGGGGGGGGGGAGGGGGAGCATGTTCAACTTTTTTTACCACTATCCTGTACTGTCCTGTCCTGTCCAACTCCAACTGGTCAAGTTACGAAAGTCGATCAGGCTGAGGCTGCCGAGTTTGGTTCAATTATCTTGCTTGCTGGTGCTTTGTCTTGTCTTTCTACATAAGCAGAGGGAAACCATCCAGCCTTGCCCTTGCATTCTCCTTCCGACCATCCGCTAGGACCCACCTTAATTGTCATATTACATTGCAAAAAAAAACTATGATTATCATCACCTAAAACACCAACATTAAACATTTAACCTTTCTAGCTACAGTTAGCACTGCAGTTAGAAACAGTTCGTACCTGGCGAACCACAACATAATCACCAACTGCTAAGCTTAACTCCCCATCTGCTTCAGCATCAAATGGGTGTACAACCTGTTAATAGAAACAACACGTCAACCATGTCCACAATTGTAAATTAAAAATACTTAAAACCAAGTCAATTTCGCAAACAAACAAACAAAAAATACCAACTATGTAAGCTTGATGTAAAACAATACGAAAACCCATTAAGGATTGACATCCCACTAATGGATTTAGTATCTGGGGATTTATTCAGTAAAATTTTACCTTCAAAAGGAAAAAATAACGGTTATATGATCCCACAAACGATTACATCATTGCTAAATAATGTCACAAGTGTCAAGGCTGATGAATGATACCCTAGCCTCTAATGCAATGCAAACATCCAGGAAGAGTTTCAATCAGCCTCCTGTAAATTTTCTAGCAATAAATAAATATTTTTTTCTAACAGACACAAGAGAAAGGCAAATAAGAGAGTCAAAAAAGTCTGTAAAAGGGAAGGCAGAAAAGTGAAAATCAGAAAACATTGCACTAGGTGACAAACTAAATCTCCAATCTAGGAGGAGGAAGTTCAAGTATCCTAAAATGTACATGTTTTCATAGATATCCAACTCGCTGTTTAAACCAGAGGAAAAGTTCCATGTAAGTCTACATTTGAGGGAGAATCATAGGACCGGGAATCACATTTCTGAGAAACTATAGCTAACTTCAGTCTTAAATTCAAGTTGCTTCTTCATTACGCAACAGATTGATACTGCAGGCAGTTTTCAGTAAAATTTATTACCAGTCAAACTACACTTGTTTCAAAAGTTTCCTAACATTTCTAGTTAATATAAGATAGTGCCTGCATGATATGATCACTAACAGACAAAATATAAAAGGAGTAAACCGAAATTTCTATTTTCACTTTATTCAGAGAATATATTTTCAAATTAAATTTATTTACAGTGGCAATCAAATTTTACAGTGACCAAAAGGAAAATTAGAAAAAGAAAAAAAAAAAAAAAAAAAAAAAGGACCTTAGTATTCAGCTAACATGTATAAAGCAACTTTGAAGGGGTCTTCTTTGTTTCCTTTTATTTTCATCTTTCCCAAAAGTGAAGTTGTAGAAGACTATATTTCCTGAAAAGTTCAAAAGCCAAACCTTTGCTAGGAAACACACATCGCTTTGATTGTTTCCCCGACCTTCAGATCTATTTGAACTAGTATTATCATGTGCAAAGTCGACATTCACCTCTTTCTGCAATGTCACTGAGTTCAACGGCTCATTCATCTGCTCCTCTAGAAGCATCTATCCAGTAGTAAACTTTGATCATAACCTTTTGGATATATGCAAAAAATAAGAGAAAAGTAACAGCAATCTGGCACCCACGAAACTCAATGTACTTGATGATGACGCCTATAGAAGTCATGAGAACAATTACACAGCCAAGGGTGAATAAGTACAAACCTCAGCATATAGCTTCTCTAATATAGCAAGAATATGTTGATGATAAGATTTTTCGGCATCTACCTGCAAAATGACTCCAGTGAGGACCAAGGACCTGAGCATTACAAGCAGGGTAATGACCATTGAAATCTGAATCTACTCAAGACTAAGTTGATTAAATCATCTCAAAAATAAGTCTTAAATATCAGATTTGATGCATGTATATATATATATATATATATATTCACTCTATGAATCACAGACACTCCATGCAGTGGTGTGTGCCTGTGTCCTACATGCACATGACTCTGACACACAAGTACGTGTCAGGCACGTGAGGGCACGTAAAAAAAAATGAAGATAAAATTGGTCACCACACGTTTGTGCATGCTCAGAAATGACTGGACAGACGATTAAGTTCTTTTCTATTTTTTTTCATTTTAGCATTTTTTCTCTCAAATATGGAATCAACACCGAGCATAACCCATATCCTAAGAAAGTCAGATGTGTAAAATCTTAAGGACAGAGAAGAAAACAAACAGGTTTTTAAGATCCGAGTTTTTAATTCAAAACTGATTTGCATTAATATTTGATTAAAAAGTATCAATTTTACATTTTTACTGCATATTATTTATAAAAAAATTTATTGCCATGCCCGCCATTCCTGTGTCCTATTTTTTTAGAGATTCTAATGTTGCTGTGTCCATATCATGTCGTACCATATTGCATGACTTATCTGTGCTTCCTAGTATTCACTCAACGGGAGCAAAGCCAAAAGAAAAAGACTTTTAAAATCTACAATTATGTCGCCAGGTTAAATGTGCAGAATAGTTATTTTTTACATCCTGCACCCCTGAATAAGTATGTTCATAAAGTTAATACTACTCTAGTTCTAGAAGTTAGGTTTTTGTCCTCTTAGTCCAGGTTGTTTATTACTAGCTTAAGAGTTAGTTTCCTATTACGGATCTCATTCATTAGGCTGAACTCAGTTTTTCACCAGGATCCACTATAGTCATCGTGCCCTGACTAGGACTTTTTTTGTTTGAACTACAAGTCAAGCAAAGCAGCTAAATAATTCGTTAAACTAGAATTACAGGCATTGCATAAAGAGACTAAATTAAAATTAGCAAACCATAGCCAGAAGCAGCTGGAAAGTAATCTTTTGCTGTTGATCCTCAGCCGACAACATGGCAGCAGCTGCTTCTCTTCCTAGTACCATCATCGAGGATTTAAGTTCAATCAATCTTGATTCTGCTTGTTTAAGCTTCATGTAGCTTTCTGCAGATATATCAGATTCCCTGGTCTTTGATCTACGCCTCAAAACATCTGCTGCCTGTTTGTGAAAAAAAAAAAAAAAAAAGCTGAGAATAAATATACATGTACAAAAACAATTAAGAATAAAATGAAATGCTATCAAAGGATATGATAAAATTTCCAAAAGGTTATAAATTAGAGTCAAAAAAGCATTTAACTCTTTCCAAGTTAATGCATTAAAAACATCATTCTTTATATGTCACTTGTAATTAGTTTTTTCTTTTTGGATAAGTAGGAAGTATAACCATAAATTTGGCTGTTACATGTTTTAAAAAAAAAAAAAACAAAACTACACATATCCTTTGACCGTCAGTGAGCATATAAAATTTTTGAGTTAACTGAATAAAATTTTATGAATTAGCTGTGCCACGCAATGACAACAGTCAATTGTTCAAGAAATTACACTTAGACTGCAGTCAGAAAAGTCCATGCCAAATTTCTGATTTTTGACCTTTTCTGGTCAATGGTTTAATTAACCAGAATTCCCACGGGAATAGATTCCAATAGTTGAAAGGATTCACATCCTATCCGTTACTTTTTTGTCCATAACTTTCCAATACAATATTCATCACCATTCACTTGGGTACAATCCATCCATGAATTGGTGGAAGCCATAATAGTGAATGGTGATTAAACTTGTATTGATAATGGACAAAAAAATAATGGAGGGCAGCTGGACCCCAATTGAAATTGATCTATTTCAAGTTTTAAAACAATGAAATACCTGAGCTTCAACCTCTTGGCGGAATCTATCATAACGGTGAGTCAAGTGCCGAGCATCCTCTAAAGGAGCTCCTGTAATTAATGCCCGTAATGGCTCAGAAACCTACATATTTGAAACCTGTAACAAAATTAGAAACAGGGGGAAAAAAAAGGAAAAAATCTCCAAGCTCAGATAACGAAGTTATCTTAAATTTCCAACACTTTCATTGGAATACTGATTTTCTTCCATTTGTTTTTATCTCAAGTTAGTGGGGCAAGAAAAAGGATCATATCATATGTTAAGTACATCAAACGACAGTCCATATGATAGCCTCTCATTGATTTGGGTAGGTAATGTAAAATGATTTGCTTGGGTATACACAGTGGTGCAAAACAGATGGACAGGGCATATATGAACCAAACAAAGATTATCATTATCAGCATAGACTAAGTGCCTACGGGAGTGCGTTTCAGGTGAAATTAACCTATAAAAGAAGTCTCAAGTATCTATGTAACACAGATATTAGATGTTTTATGTCTTCATAGCTAGAAGCATATAATACACATATCTGGTGTTCTGTATGTTACTTTGAATCATCCCTCAAAACCCAGAACTCCAGAATTAGCTAGTTATTTTTGGATAATTAACAAACAAGAAGATTGCCAAGGTCCATACAATAAAAAAGAACAACTCTTTAAATGTTAACTGAAGAGATTTGAAAATACTGTGATCATAATATCTTTATAATTTTCTTTAAAAAAATTACATCGACCAACTATCCTTTAATATGCTTGGTCTTACAATATGTCCAATAGAAAATTACTAACACAAGCATGTTGACATTCTTAGAAGTGTCTTCAAGTCAAATGAAAAATCAATAGACCCATGACTAGAAATGAAAGCCATTATTGGCATCATATATGTTCCAAGTTAGTTGTGAACATCTATTATCATTATTCATCATGATGATATTTAATTAGATTTTAATAATCTTTCACAATTTCCTATAATGTTCTCTCCTCAAGAAGCCCCAAAGAACAATTAATATATGGTAATAAAGTTAAGAAATTACCTGTTCACCAAGGATCCCAAGCAAGGTTTCCCTTTCATCTTCCATTAATTTATGTGACTTACCAAACTGAAGGGCAGCCCTTGCAAGAGAAGAACCAGTATTTTGACTTTCAGCACCATATTTGCAACAGTCATCAGCAAACTTCCTAGCTAAAATAGTCAATGTGAAATAACATGAATAAGCTTTGCACAGGGATCAACATGCAATAAATAAGCCAACCATACTTACCTATTTCTATCAACTTTGAGCTTGTTGCAATAAAACCTTCTATGCCACGGACAATGTTCCGCTGCAAATGCTGCAAGCATAATACATAAGGGTAAGTTGATATGCATTTATTCACAATTTAAAAGTCAAACAACTCTATTAGAACTACGACTAGTTGAGAAAGGACTGGAGAATGTACCTTAGCTGCCTTTGTAGAACTGTATAAATCTTGAAGCTTTTGATGACATTGAAGTTCAGCTTCATCAACGGTAATGTCTCCGTGACTAAAATGCCCAAGATGCCGAAGTACTGCCTGCAAGATACAGAAGATTTGAACCGTATATTGTGAAAAATACCTTAGACTAAAATAGATGGAACGATTAACAGACAGTAATGAAAAAAAGAGCAACAAAAGAATGGTATATATTTTAATTTGTACATTTTTACATTTTTAAATTTCTATCACACAATATTCTTTGAAAAAACCTTCGACATCCTCGCTTGTTAGTTCGACTTGGAATTGGTTTAGAAATCCTACAAGTAGATAGATGCCAATAAAATTCAAGATTAAACACAAAGAAACTCCGACGCTATCATGTTTGTTATATTTGCCTCAAAAAGAACAGAAAATTGAGGTGGACATCGCCAGTCGCTTGGATATGTATGCTAAGAATACCGGATGCTTTTTTGGTCTCTAGTTAGAAGAAACAGGAAAACCTTAACATTAGAAATCAACAATTTGTAATAGTTGTGATCGCACGCAGATAGCAATTGCTAAGACATGAAAATTAGTAAAGCATGGCATCATACATGATTGTTTCCATCAGTCTAAAGCCTAAACTTGAAACATGTCAGCATTTCCACAAATCTGATTCAACAAATGAGAAATAATCGCAAACAATTGGAAGCTTAATTGAAATCCAATTAAAAAAAAAAACCAGAAGCGGAAGCAGAAGCAGAAACTGAGAGAAATGGACAAGATGAATGATGAAAGGAAACAAAAGAAAAGGAAGAAAACCTCACTTGCTGTTGCTTGGCAACTTGCTCCCTGAGCTTGGTAGCCTGCTTCTTAATAGCTTCCATATGTAACAGATAATCGGTGCAGACGAAGATGCCCAATAAATACGATGATTTCTGTAAATCAACGCCAAAAATCGAAAAAAAATAAAAACTGAGCCGATCTTCAGTAGAGGAGAATTTGGTTTACTTAATTTTTTGTGTCCGATTTTATGGACCTTTCAGATAACAGAAAGAGAGAAAAATCAAAGGAAAAAAAAGACAACACAAAGACAGACGGACAGACAGACTATCAAAAGGATTGGGAAGCGAGAGAAGAGGAAAGTGCCTTTCGACTGTCCGTCCATGAGAATGGGTTAGTAACAAAATTAAACTCATTTAAATTATCGATTTTTTTATATGAGTATTGATATCTTTTATTTTTAGTTATATATTATTTTTAATTTAATTTTAAAAATATATTTTTTTATTTTGTGTTAAAAATTCATTGATAGTATGAAATAAATATGATGGGTTAGATACGATTAAGAACTACTCAATTATTTTTAAAAAAATTATAAAAAATAAAATTAATAAATAGTTATTAAATAAAAATAAAAAAATAATTTTAAAGAAGTTGCTTATTATATTTATATTAAATTTAATATACTCACATAATATACTTATAATAATTTTAAATTAAATTTTTTAAAATTTAATAGATATGACAGATGTATGAAAAAAAATCAGATTTCTTCTGATATAAAAAATAATTTATGTATTCATATATAATTTATGTTAAAAATGGAGAGAATCAATTAGCAAATCAAAGAGGGATTGACAGTATTTTTTTTTTCATTGAGAACTCGCTATATAATATAGCGAATTTTTAACAAATTAACTCGTCTTCTCTTATGATAAGTTTTTAGCATACGTAAAAAATATATATTTTAAAAATTAATTTAAAAATTATTATAAATTAAAAATAAAAAATTATAATATTTTTATAAAATAACTTAAATTATCCTATTCGATTCGATTGACTTATAATTTTATGACATAATAATACTTTATGGCAATATAAATACAATTAAATATTTATACTTTTTAAATTTTTTTGTAGAAAAAAAATTGTAAATTAAAGCTTAAAGTCAAGGATTTTTTTTGACAACATCGTAACCAAGAAGCTTTTTAAGGGATGTTTTATACGCAGCGATCCTTTTAAAATGGAAAATAAATTAATCATCTGCAGCACTTTATAAATTTTGGGCTGATTGTTATTTTACAGCAAGATCACTTCGTTCGTTAAAAGTGATTTGAATGTCATAAGATGAAAGTTTTATTACATTTGGAAAGCGATTTTAAAAATTATTTTTAGATAAATTTACTCTTAATTTCACTTTTCAATCGTTAATCATTCTAATTAATATTGATCCACACTTTATAATTTTTTATTAAATAATAAATTTATATTTTATTATTTATTCAATTTTTTACGTCTTTGATATTCTTTCACTTCCCATGATCTCTTTTCTAAACAAATAATCTTTTTAATCAAGATCTATTATATCTTCAAGTATTTATATTATTTTTTGTGTTTGATGATAATGGGAATGTTTTTGCATCTCAAGATTTGTGCAGATTAAGTTTTAGGTTTTTTTTCTTTTTTCCAAAATATTTTTGACATTAGTTAGATTATTGTATTGTTACTATTTTCTGCTATATATCATTATAAGGCCTTGCTCCGTAGCTTGTGATGTATAGATGTCTTTTTAAAAATATTTTTTCTAACATAATTTGGATATATTAAAATTTATACTGGTTTCATTAGTATTTAAATATATTTTTAATAGATTTTATCTCATATTTTTTATAAATATTTAAGTAAATCTTATCTTATTCTTTTTTACATAATAAAATAGTCGATGCAACCGGCCGGACTCAACAATCAAAAACGGATAGGCCGGCCTGGTCAACCAAAAGCGAGTAGGTTACCTTGGTTCCTGCACAATCCAAACAATGTAGCTGAAAGCTTTAATGCCAAAGAAGTCCCAAACAGCATGAAAGGATAAAAGGAGAGAAAATTGGTGTATCTTTAACACCTATCTGCCACAAGTCTAACTTAAGATCCATCAGGGTCATAACTGATAGAATAAGCTTACTCTATGAGATAGAATTAAAATTAAAACAGAAAAAACAAAAAAAAAAATCCATTTTCCTCAACTTAGTAGGCTATAAAAATCACCATTTCACGATGGAAATCCCGACTTTTTGCGGATTTTTTCCTGTTTGTGATAGTAAAATACCAAAGTCGGCCCAACACAAGTCTCCAACACGTGATAAATGCCACCAAAAGGTATATTGAAGTAATTGTTATCCATCCAAAGATCAAAATACCATGTATCCTGGTGTCTTAGACTTGTCAGCAGTCAATCAGCAGATAAATACTAAATTTCATGAATGCTTATCGCACGTAGTCAGTAGTATACTTCAGAACCGTAGTTCTTAAGTCCATTCTCTTTCAATCTTGATAAAGACGACTTATCATTTTAGCACTGAAATCTTTAACCTTATGAAAAGCGTTCGGCTTCAGCTACTTAAATAAAGCGGCCAATTTTTTTTTCCTAGTGAAGTGGCATAGAAGGAAATCAAACCCATGCAGACTGCAGTTCCCATTTTATGATAGAAAGTAGCCCTAGGAATGAGACCTAAAACTAGGCAACTCGATGGCAGCAAGCTTCATTTCCATTTTGACAAAAAGATGAATTGCATCATTTGTATTTGAAAATAAAGCAAACAAATCCTTTCATTCCAATATAGAATTTGTAAAACTCATGATACATTGAAATCTTGCAGGAGGAATAGTTGGATAAATCATACAAGGGGCCAGGGCAATAGCCCATAGGCATTCGAAGTGAGGTATATCAAGTTGTGAATTTAACTTCCAGCTTCCATCAGCATCACGCAGCAAGCATATCATACGAGCATAATGAAATAAAAACAGTATCGACTTTACAAAGTACATTGTCTATAAATATTAGCATGTAACGGTAGAATACAACGGAGTATAACACGAGGTAAAATGATTAGAATAGCTAAGCAAAGGTATGATTGGTGTAGAAAGTAGAGAAAATGATAAGTATACTCATTTTGCAGGCTCATCATCACTGTGACTGAGCTCATCTTACATGCCATGAAGGATCATCCCTGCGGCTGCCTGCTGTGCCCAATTGACTATCTTTTCAGCCTCCTGGATAATCTTGTCTTTTTCCTTGACTGCCTTGCTGAGCATCTTTTGTTGTTCTTTGAGTGAAAAAGTAGCCAAATCGGATAGAAAATCATCACAATCAAGAGCGGTATCCAGCACCCTATTTTCCTTGTTGTGTTTCTTAGACAGCCTTTTGGGAGAACACCCAAAGCAGCCAGGTTTTTGGGGTGGAGATGAATCGAGAGGCAAAGCAAAAGCAAATGAGCGAGAATTTGATGTGGAGCGAATTCTTTTGGGTACTGAAGGCGAGAAGAAGGAACTTTGGGGGAAAGAATCTGAAACAGAGGCAGGTAAAGAAGGTAAGTGTTTGGGTATGAAAGAGTCATTCCGATGTGGGCTAAGGTTGGGGCTGGAATCAGACGGGCAATGCGTATCAGGATTTTGATGAGCTGTATGGGAGACAGGCACGGGAAGGGACTTGAGTCGGCCGAATCGGGAGTCCAAGTCCGAGGAAAGGACGGAGTGGGCGAAGGAAGAGCAGTTGATAGCAGAGAGCTGCTCCAGAACACACAGGTCTTGTGCTTGGGAGATAACTTGTTGTACGGCTGACTCGTCATCTGTATCAGATAAGAAATCAAAATTTGCCATTTTTTTTTGAAAAATAAGAAGAAAGAAGAGAGGAGTTGCTTTACTTTTGATGCGACTTCTGAATTGAAAAGGAAACAGAGAACGTAGTGATTCAATTGCTCTGTTGCTCTAACTGCTCGGTGGGCGATGCAGTGTAGGACAGCGGAGCAGGGGCAGATTTTTAAATTTTATCAAAGGCAAAGGAAAGGCTCTTTAGACTTCTGATGTAACGGCTAATTCTCGGTTAATGAGTTTGGGAAGGACCCGCAAGACTTAGGATTAGGTTTTGCGCCTAGGATGTTCTAGACTTTCCCAATTTGGGGGAGGGCCGGGGGGGGGGGGGGTTGGGGGAAGTGTACAAGTGGCCATGCGGGAGCTGGGCAATTACTACTAGCAACTAGAACCCATCACTGTGCCCTCTTGGGGGAAATGATGGGTTTGACTTCAGGCTACGAATTCTCCAGCTAAACTTTTTTGCTTTTGCTCCAATCACCAATTTAAAATATTTGATTTGCTTTTAATAATTAATTATTAATATTTAAAAGAATAAGATATAAATCTTTCTCTTATTTCTTTCTTTTTGGTCCAAAGCTCATTTTCCTTACAAACTTTCCCAAGAAAACTTTTTTAGTCGCTCCAACAATTAATATATAGCATGAATATGAAAATAATTTATAATTAGTTTCAATAAATACTTACTTAATAAAGCAAATAATAACAATAAAAAAATTAAAATTGTTTTGATTTTCTAATAAAATACTATAAAAATTTGTATTTTCTTATAATAACATGATTTATATTAATTTAATTCGAAAATAATACTTGATACAACACTCCTAGTAATTCAGACTATTGGCTTTTAAAAACAACTACATGGTCTATATCAAAGTACATATATATATATATATGTCTCTTACATGCATATGTATTGCAATAATGATCAAGCCTCAAGTGAAAAATAATAGAAAATAAATAATCTTAATCTAATTAATTATTTATGGAATTTATTAAGTGTTTAGTTGTTTGATAATCCTAATATTATAAGTACTGAAATATTTTATAATTAGGATTACCAACATTTGATCTTTAATTACCGAAATTAAGAGTCTAGTACTCTATCCGCAAACTACATGACTGTTGCCAATAAGTACTAAATTTGCATCATAAAAACTATTTGATTTGGTATTGAAAATTAAATATGAAATATAATCATGTTGTTTGATAACGAATATATTGAACTTAAAAATTATTTATTTTACAATTTTAACCTTATTAGCATACGTTTGGATTATTTTAGATAAAAATTAATAGGATTAATTTAAAATTTTACTTTTTCCAATACAAATGATAATTTAATTTAAATATAAATTTTTTAAAATAAAATTGATTTAACATGTTCTATTAAGTAATAATATTCTTATTCCATTCAATACGTTTTTTTGGAAATTTTTATTAAATAACATTTAATGTGAGTTATTAAATATATTAAAGAAAAATGAAAAATATTTAAATATTTCTTTTACATGCATTGAAAATTTTCAATGCATTATCAAACACTAAATATTTTTTAAATTTTATACGTTAATAGAGTAATTATTTTAATTAGTATGAGAATGTAATGTCAAATTAAACTTAAGTGAAGGGGATTAATAGGTGATAATTAAATCCAAAACTTTAATATGATCATAAGTTACTCTAGCCTAATTCTCACTCAATTAAAGATTCACAAAGCACAAATCATAACGGTAGCATTCTAAAACGAATGTTCCCTTTTATGTATTACAATGCATAATCATCTCAAAAAGAGTACTTTATGAGATAATACTTTATGAATGAATTCTTCGTAATCATTCAAGGTTCACTCAATAAGTAAACTTTATGTGCATAAAATGAAACATATTCATAAACTCTAAGAATATGAAATTAACAAAATCAAAGCAGTCAAAATACATCTTGACAAAATTTAACAAGTCTCATATGATCTACATGAATTTTAACTTGTTTTGTCGACAATATTTTAGTCATGGGATCAACTATCACTAAATCTATATTGATGTGTTCGATATCCACTTCATGCTTTTTCATAGAGTCTCTAACAACAAGCTACTTTATATTTATTGATTTGCTACGATTCTCACTTTTATCATTCTTAAAAAAACAAACTGCATAAGAGTTGTCACATTAGATCTCTAATGGCTTTGCTGACAACTCTCAAACTAGAGATAAAATATCTCAACCTTATTGCCTATGATATTATTTTATAATATAATTCCTGTGGCAGCTTTCATAGTCCAAGGCCTGGATTACTTTAATATGTGCCAAGTACTTTTCCTTTAAACTTTATGTCAAGTTTCGTATAAACTTGATCATCTATAAGGCTTCTAATACTATATGCATATGTAATGCCTTTCATATGCTCTTTTTTTCAAATTATTTAAAGATATTAGCTTAAATTGAAATATCTTCTTCACAATTTATGCCTTTGTAGTTGAACAGCTTTGCATCTTAATTTTTCTTAAAACTATCGTGAGATAGGCTTCTTGAGAGAGACTTAATGTCTTTTCAGATCTATCTTTATGAATCTTTATGCCTATGACATATGAAGTTTCATCCAAATTCTTTATATTAAGTTTTGAGAAAGACAACCTTTATCTCATGTAACAAAGCCAAATCATTTCTTGCAAAAAGAATATGGCCAACATATAAGACTAAAATTATAACTTTATTCCTATTGATTTTAAGCTACAAACAATGATCAACAATATTTTAGTAAAATCAAATGATGTCCTAACATTGTTAAACTTTACATACCGTTGGTGCGATGCTTGTTTTAGTTTATATATTGATGTTTCAAAAAATTCTTCAAGTAGAATCATGTATACCTCTTCTTAAGATCTCTATCTAAGCAAGTTATTTTCACCAACATTTAATGTAACTCTCAATCAAAATAAGTTATAAAAGCTATGATAATTCTTAATGAAACCTTTTTAGAAAAAAAAAAACTAGAGATAAAGTTCCCACGGAATCAATACCTCATTTGGACGAAACCTTTGACCACTTGTCTAACTTTACGAAGTGTTCTTGGATCCAATTTCTCCTTGTTTAGGTAATAAGCCTTCACTTTAACTGGACAACTCAAGTTTTTAAATGTCTTAAGTTGAATTCAAACTAATCCATAATTCTAAGGATGTTTTAGAAAATAATTTAGCTGAAACTTTAATAAAGACATCAACAGTAGTTTTAATGAATCAATCCACAAACTTTGGAGCGGATGTATGATCTTTAAATATTACAATGTTTTCTTCCTTTTATGGACTTACTAGTTTGCTTTTTTCTCAATGTAACTAACTTACGTGTTAAACTCAAGAGTTTCAAGAATTCCATTATTGTTAATTGTCTTAAATTTCTATATGAACATATGACATAATCTTTATATCACAATTTTGAAAGAGTTTTATCTAAAATATATCTCTACCACCAGAAACCATGTAAATAGTTAACAAACTTATTGTCACAGTCAGATCCAGTTTAATTATGAAAAATCCAATAGAAATTTTTTTTTGAAATTTCAATAATAGAATTTAAAAATTTAAACTTAAAACTCTTTTAAACTAAGAAAATTTCTAAAATGAAAAATAAACCCCCTTTTTTAAGGTTTAAAACAAATTTTGATTTAAAAAATGATCATGAAAATCCTTAGTGACTTTTGTAATAGTAGATGTTCCTCCCATTTTTCTTTGATTTTATTGACTTTCTAAAACCTTAAATGATTATAGAAATATAATTTGTTGAACATAAATCCAACCACCATGTACTATTACGAACATCACTAAAATAGATTCATTCAAAATGAGTTTACTTTTATTTTCAAGTATCTTTTATACTTTAGACAATCTTTCTTTATGTATCTAAGTTAAAATAAAATGAAGGACTTGATGCCATTTTCTTTATTTGCATTTTTTCTTTTTCACCTTATAACATATTTGCTTACTTATCATTTTTTACCTAGAGTCAGTAGGCTAACTAAATTTAGTTTTTCATTCTTTAATCTCTTTTCCTCTTGAACACATATAACTAAGAGTTCATTGATAGACCATTTTCTTTGTACTTGTTTCTCATGATCATGCTTATTAGGAAAAAGTTAAATATGAAAGTGATAAGACATTTACTTGAAAAACTCAATGTCAAGCATAAAACTTTATTGATATCATTTACTATAAGTAGTTATTTAAACAAAGATTCTTTATTTTAAATAATTACTAACTTATCTAAATCATTTAATTAAAAATGCTATGGTTAATACTAAGCAAGTGATTTGGATCTTTAAGAATGATATCATCTAACATACTTCAATAAAATATCAACTTGTCATGCTATAACATATTCCAAAATCATAACATAATATACACATTCCATAACATGCTTGTTATTAATCATATGCCTAAGACCATTATCATATACCGAATAGATGAATAATTTTCATAGCAAAATTGTGCCTACAATACCAAATTAGTAAATTAAATTTTACTAAACAAATTCAATTATGCACTTATTTTTAAACTAACCATAATAAATATTGGCCACTTCATTAAAAGAATACATATTGCTAATTAAATCTCAGTATACTAAAATATTTTACCATAAAAAAATTCAGAATATGGGCATGAAACATATTTACCATTAAATAATGTGTAAATATTCACTAAAAATATTTTATGTAATTTAAAATTCCATAAAAAATAATATTTAAATAAAAAAGGTACCAAACATGTTTGAAAAAAAATGCACGAAATCAAAATGGGCACAAATTGATTATTCACATGCACCATGGCCCTAGCTCAGCCACTAATTTTCTTTGACATGCATGTGTCTTTAATCTTCATTATTCCTAATTTTTTTATTACACTTTATTTAAAACAATCAAAAACTTTTTCTAATGCTTGATTTGAATGATACTAGATCTATATCAGATCAATCAACTAGTGTCAAACCAATTTTCAATTACTTACTCGTTTGCACGTTTGATTTTATACTTCATTGAAACAAATGTATAATTATCAAACATAATTCAGAGATCAATACTCCTAACCATGCATAAATTGAATTTGTAAATACAAAAATTAATCTATATATATATATATGTATGTCTTTATGATTTGAACAATATAATTAGAGAACCTAGTTCTAATGCCACAAATAAAATTTAATTAAGAACATATCTCTAGCCATTGTTGATCAAGAATGCGACCTCGCTCTAAGTACCTGAAGATGAATACCTCATATAAGACTTATAGTATATTTTTTTCCTTGATAAAATTATCTTATTATGGTACACAGGTAATTAATATAAATTATACTAGAGATCTATATTAGAAAACTAATTAGAATAGTATTATACCATCAGAGAATCTGTATTCTAATCAGTAACTGTAGTAAGAATTTAATTCTTATCATTAGAGTCTTAATTTGAATAGAATTTATTAAATAATATCATCTTAATATTTATTAAAAATATTAATCTTAATCTATTTAATTATCATGTGAGCTACATAAAATCTAATAACTCGTAAATTTTAAGATTACAAGAATACATTTGTGGGTTTGGAACAGACCCCGAGACACGGACACATTTTTCCTTCCGCTAGCAATCCTCGTCACAATTCAAATGCTGCAAGATACACTCTCTGTGGTCCTCCCACTTCCCAACAGGCACTGTCAACAGTAAAACAATCTCCTAAGTAAGTGGCTGCAATAAAGATTGATGTCTCGGCCATGACGACGAAGATTGATATCATGAAAAATGCTATAAGCAACATGCAATAGATGTTCCTTCCGTTCTCGCAAATGCAACAACACTAGCGGCAGAAGGAGAACATTTAGTAGACGCAGTAACAGATGCGGTAGTAGTTTCGATTCCTTGATGATGGAGGCAATATATCAGTGGCAAAGGCCGTCGTCCCTAATGACGGACATTATCCATCAATTTTTCTGTTATATAAACTTTTTGTTATCCGAATATTGTTACATTTTTTATTTAATTATAATTTTATTTCTGTAATATTATTTATTTAATTTAAAATTTTTCTATAAAATAATTATAACATAATATGTATAATTATTTAACTATACAAATGAAATAAAAAAGTGTAAAAAAAACTAAATCCCATCATTAACGAGGAAATTACATAATAAATAATGTCATTGCAAAATTTATTTTCGATAGAATAGACCATCGGTATTTACCTTATTTTTTATGAAATTTTTTTTCCGAAAGAATCTTATTAGCGACTTCAATTATCCATATATAAAGATCTTCGTTCACAAACACTAGAGAGAAAAGACAAAGTGATCTCTACCTGCAGCTATTTAAAAGCCAAAACTTGCAACTGAAACCGCAGAAATGGATAGGAGACTATATATATATATATATATATATATATATATGGTTCGGTTGTTGAAAAATGAATTATTGGAGTAGCTGCTGGCTAGTGCTAGCTAGGTTTAGGAACATTGAGGATAATATGCACACATCACTATATTTTCAATCTCAACTGCTCCAATTGCATGCATGCCTCATATTTTTAAGAAATTTCTTCTTTCTAACAAAAAAAGAAATTTGATAAACATATATATATATATGTATTTATTCTCATCACTCCTACTCCTCATGCACAAAATGCTTTGCTTTATAATAAAACGGTCCCAAAGAGCAAACCAAAAAGCAAGGAAATAGTTATTTATTTGTTTGTTTACTCATGCATTGCTACATTAATATTCCTTTTTATTACATATATATTATAATTATAGCAAGACAATTAATTCTGTAATTAGGTTAACAATTAATGAAGCACTTGATTGTTGGCAGATTAGCATTCCATTCATGGATAAATATTTATTAATTTCTGACGAAGGTTAAGGGCATACATATATATGCACACACACACACATAGTTGTACATGGGCAGACATTCTTCTTGACGCTGCATGCGTATGTCAAATATTGTTTGTCTTTAGAATCGATCTCACTTCATCAGCAAGAAAGAAACAAGTCTTGACCAGATGAAGTAATAATACTAATTTCTTAATTAATGCATACGTAGCAAGGATTGGGGCGTTCGAGCTTTCAGGACCTCGCTCCAAGAAACACCCCCCGGCCCCCACCTGAGGCTAATTAATATTTACAATACGAGACTCACCATATGTGTGTCTATATATATATATATATATATATATAGAGGCTGATATAGTTGATGACAAATCAAAGCATATGATTTGTGCATGAAGATACTAATACTCACGCAAGTTAAAATAAATAAAATTAAGCTGTCCCATTTAGTAGAGTAGTTGTTAGAGCAGTTGAACAAAACAATGTGGTTTTCTGGCCTTTTATGCTAGACTATATAATATGATATGATATGTTGTTGTGATCATGAGTAGCCGGCCAATCAATTATCAGCAGTACCCACAATTCATCTGAATATCATCTTCTCCTCTTATCTTAGTTCGTCTAACTGCTAAATGGTAACCATGACTACTGACTCCTCCAAGCCTTGGAGACCGTTCTCTACAAATTGTTGTTCAGCTGATGACCAAACAATTTTGGGCAATTTCAGCCGTTGCAGGCCATCCAGGTCAGACTTCTCCAAGAATATTGCTCCATTACCATCGTTTCGACGATTGTCCTTTTCTGATCTTAGGCGTTCATCGTCCATGCGCATCAACGAGGATCTTGCCCAATCTTTTGGGCCTGATTTGTATGACTTCCAGCTAAGCGAGCTACGGGCCATAACCCAGAATTTTTCTACCAATTTTCTGTTGGGAGAAGGAGGCTTCGGGACGGTGCATAAAGGTTACGTGGATGAGAATCTAAGGCAGGGTTTGAAGTCTCAAGCGGTTGCTGTCAAGCTTTTGGACATTGAAGGCCTCCAGGGACACCGTGAATGGCTTGTAAGCAAATTTACCCTGCTTCTCTCTCTCTCTCTCTCTCTTTTTGTTTTGCAAATAATTATTCATCAACAAAAAAAATGTTTTTTACCTACTCTTTGAGGTTCTTCTCTGTACGACTTGCATTCAACTTCTCAAACTTGCATATATAGCTAAGTATTTATTAATATTGCAAAAAGAATTCGTATTTTCATTTAAGTATTCAAGCAATTGAAATGGAACGGATAGGCAATTGAAACTCATCATCGCCTATTGTAAATTTTGCATTTAAGCAATTAATGGCTAACTAGAAATTTTACATAATGTATTTGTATGTAAATATTATTGTGCAGGCAGAAGTAATATTGTTGGGGCAGCTGCGTCACCCACACTTGGTGAAATTGATTGGTTATTGCTGTGAGGACAAACAACGTCTCCTTGTATATGAGTTCATGCCCAGAGGAAGTTTGGAGAATCATTTGTTCAAAAGTTGGTTCTTTTACCAATTAAAGCAGCCTTAGACTAGTTACTTAATTTTCGGACAATTAAGCATGAACTTAATTATATTAAATCACATTCATGTTTTAAGAACTAAAAAGGCTCAAGTTAATTAATTATTCCGGATTATATATATATATATATCTTTAATTTTGAAAAATGAACTTGATTGCAGGGCCAGGGATCTCAACATCATTGCCGTGGGGCACCAGATTGAAGATTGCCATTGGAGCGGCGAAAGGGCTTGCATTCTTGCATGGAGCTGAGAATCCTGTCATATATCGTGACTTCAAAACTTCCAATATCTTGCTTCATTCTGTATGTAAGAGTGTGTTGTATATATTCACTGTATTCATCAAGTGCATTTACATATATAGCTTAAGCTTATGATTAGCTCAGCTTAGCTTCAAATATCTACGCTTATGCTAGACCATTTCTGTTCTTTGCTTTCTTTTTTTAATTAATTTTGCATGCCAGGATTTTACGGCCAAATTATCCGATTTTGGACTTGCCAAGATGGGCCCCGAGGGCTCAAACACGCATGTCACAACTCGCGTTATGGGGACCTATGGTTATGCTGCCCCAGAATATGTATCAACAGGTTAGGTTAGGATAGGATGCGTATATATATATATATATATATATACACATATATAATATACTAATTAGCATAAATAAGTAAGAGCAAATGCCAAGAGATTAGAAGGAAAAAAATGCAATTTCCCTTTTGGAGTTAATTTCAACAATCCTGGTTCCATCCGACGTGAAGAGAAACTAACTGACGACAATTTTTATGATACATATTCAGGTCACTTGACGACAAAGAG
This sequence comes from Adansonia gregorii, assembly GCA_038382025.1. Taxonomy (NCBI): domain Eukaryota; kingdom Viridiplantae; phylum Streptophyta; class Magnoliopsida; order Malvales; family Malvaceae; genus Adansonia; species Adansonia gregorii. Next base: position 24,555,818 of record JBBYHO010000015.1, on the reverse strand, counting down.
TGATGTTTACAGCTTTGGAGTAGTACTATTAGAGCTGCTTACAGGAAGAAGAGCAGTGGAGAAATCAAGGTGTAAGAATGAGCAAAACCTTGTTGATTGGGCTAAACCTTACTTGAGTAGTAGTCGGAGGCTGCGCTATATTCTGGATCAAAGACTTGGCGGGCAGTATTCTCTGAAAGGAGCAAAACAGATGGCTCTTCTGGCTTTACAATGCATTAGTTTGAACCCGAAAGACAGGCCAAGGATGCCAGCCATTATTCAGAATCTTGAACCCCTACAACAGTACAAAGACATGGCAGTGTCCTGTGGTCAATGGACCATCTCCTCCAGTTCAGCTAAAACTAGTGGAGTTTCGGTTTCTGCTGCTGATTTCAGGGCACAAGGTAAAGGTAGATCAGGTGGTGGCATTCACAATAAAAAATCCACTTCAGCTACTCCAATTCCAAGGAAGGCATGAATATCGTTCATTCAAGTCTATATATTACATATCTCTACTCTACTATGTATGTGTATGTGTGTGTGTCTATATATATATATATATATATATATATATACACACACACATATATATACGTATCTCTACTCTACTATGCAAGTTAACTTCTCTCTGTCGATAATGCAGCCCTGCTTTGTAAATATTTTAACAGTAGGAAAAGGCTACTCTACGTATATGCAAAAAATTTTTCAAATTTTTCAAAATTTTATTACTTTTCACTCAAGTCATTAAAATAAGAAATGAACGTGTTAAATAAATGTATAACACAAGTATCCTTGAACCGTGTATTTATATATTTTTGACATAATGCCTTGATTACCCTCATTAAAAAGCTTCCAGATAATTATAACATATAAGGTATCTTACAGAATTTAGTACCAATTGCTATTATAATTTTAAGCTGGTATTCATGCATGCTTGATTAATCAGAAAAAGTGTTTTGATGACGGTTGCTTCTCTGAACGGGAAATAAGAGGCTTCCATGTGTTCCAACCAACCATTTTATGCGGGACGTCCTGAAGCTTTTATCCCTTCCCTTCTATTAGAGACATCCTTAAGCTGTTGGCAATGAGTGAGGATGGGGTACAGCAGTCGCTGCTGGTATCTTTATCCAGCAAGAAAAGTGAAAAATGCTTGCAATTTTTCCCAGTCATCTTTTGATCAAGTTTATAAAATTTTTACGAATATGAAAGTAGTTTTGAGCTTGCACGTTCGAATGGATAGAAGATAAAAATTGCCGCCTTCATTATTACTATTTATTTTCATCACCAGTCATTCTTCTACCTGTGTTGTTGTCCATTATCAAGAAGCCCTGCACCGTTTTTAACAAAATTGGAATTATCATCAATGCAAAATGCAAATGGGCTTAAGCACAACCAATATATATATATATATATATTTGTTTGATTATGTACGAATGTGCAGCGGAGAAAAAGAGACGCCATTTCTATAACACCCTCGGATGGAAAAATCACGTATTCATCAACTCCAACCAACAAAACTGGCCAGCATTACAAATGTTTTAACAGTCAGTTTTTCACCCCTTTTTTTTTAGTCGCAACAACCTTGGACGACAAAAAGGCACACGAAGACGAGCTTCTTCCTCTTCTATAATTATATTATTACATTTATGTCGTGCTATTGATTGTATAGTTATCAAATGACAACATCACTGCTGCCAGCAGTACTGTGGATTGCAGTTTCCACTTATCAAGTTAGAGCCCCGTCCGGACCGAGAACCACCATAAGGGCCACCTTGAGAGTAATTGGGATCTCCAACGCCATACCCACTACCCCCACCACCCCTTGGACAGCACCAGGCATACCACTTGAGCCATAGGGTGGGCCACGTCCTTGCGATGGATACGACTCACTGCTATAACCTCCACCGCCACCTTGACCGCCATGATTTGGATGATTGTATCCCCCACTGGCTCCATTGGGGGGCGGGGGGGGGACCTACCTGGCCCACCTGCAGGTCCACCAGGCTTCTCATAATCGTGGCTAGACCCCATAGCTACTGGGTGATGAGAACTATGCCAGGATGGGTGAGGCCCAGGCCTTATTTGTGCGTCTGCTTGCCCAGACTGCTGAATACGCGGAAGGCGGGCATGATGTTGCGGATGCTGCAGTTTCTGTCGCTTAGCGTTTTCTCCATGTTGTCGCCGTTGCTGGCGCTTTTTCTTGGTTTGGAACTCGTGATGATCCATATTAAGACAAGCTGAACCAAAGAAAACATAGACAATTAATACACATCAGGAAACAAATGGGCACCAGGAAGGGGAAACCCAAGCAAGAGAAAATAAACCTCTTTGGATCGCAAGGTAACGGAGCAGTCCAGATATACTCAGCATCGAGTGCATCCTTGGCAGATATTCTCTGTTTTAAACAAAGAGAACAGAATGACAAATAATTTAGTAGCATATGGTCAAAATCCATTTCTTTTTTTTTTGGGGAAACCGGTCCAAGTTTGCAGGCAACAACTATCACATGGGAACTAGTTTGAACAAACTATAGATAAGTACTTAAGCTTCCCTTAATCACACTTACCAAGGTTAAATAATTTTCTTAGAAAAGGATAATCAACTTGCTATTTTTCTCACCACTATCAAAAATCAAGAATACAGCAAAAAATTCTACATTCCAACGTTTGAGCAAACAGACGAATATATATTGGCTTCATCTCCTTTTTGACGGTGCAACTGGACTATTTATGATGTTTCAATTCTTAGCTTAATCCATTCAACCACTTATTTTGATCCAAAAGGCTGCACATTTAAAAATGAATCTTTGAGAAAAAGTAATTCCCCTAAGATTTGTTAGCTTCGAATTACTGCAAAATGAACAACCGATTAAAATGATATTAAAATAAATTAAAGAATCTAATCGAAAAATCACGGAATAAATTTACTTATTATCGAAAATTTGAAATGTCAGATGTTACTTGACCGAGTCAAAGTTGAACGTCTGACCTTAAAATATTTATTGCCTGCCACCAGTGTGTTCAATAGTATTTGTAATACGTGTCTCAGGCCTCTTCAATCACACTGCGATTGTTAGCACTTACAAGCTCAATACTACGAACCAAAGGTGATGAAATTCTCTCTCGGATGACTAGAGAAATATAGAGTAATAGAGAAAAGGAAGATGATTTTGGTGTATTTTTCTTTCTCCGATTTTACACCTATTTATAGGTATTAAAACATAATTTGATAAGATTTAGAAGGATAAAAACTTTTTCAAATTTTAAAATTTAAATTTTAAATTCAGATTCTAAAAATCTAGATAATATCAAAATTTAAATTTTAAATTTATAGGTATTAAAATATAATTTGATAAGATTTTGGTGTATTCTTCCTCTTTAAGTGGATATTATGAGAACAATTTCTTATTTACCTCAAATATCAATCGCGCATCATATTTATGCATAGTGTGTACACATAATTATTTTTATTGATATCTAACAATCCCTAACATGAATGAATATTGTCCGAATAAGAAGACAAACTGACTCGGAATATGAGAGAGAATAACTTGAAGAGTTATTGCATCAAGATAGGTAGCTTTTGGCTTTGAACCTTCCATAGTGACAATTATTGAATTTACTCAGCTAACGAGTGAACTTGGTGTCTTGACCTATTCAGCCTTTATTGTAAACGAAGACAATAGGTGTCACACAATCCCTCTTCAAACGCCCTTAGTTCTTTCGGTTGTGTACATTTTGACCCCGAACACGTCTTGGTTTTAGAGAATGCTTTAGAGAATTTAGCCTTATCAATTTTCATAGAAATAGCCACGTTTCACACTCAAGTGATTTCTTATCAAGAGTATCCTGTAATACCCCACTCGATTTTATCAAGCTATAAGAATCATTAAAAGCATAGCTTAACGTAACAGCCTTGCAAGCAGCACTGATTCACCGTAGGAATGAGTAAAAGTGTTTAACTTTTCAATGCTCTCATTAAGTTAAAATAATTCGATTGTCCCTTTGAACCTAGATCTTGGGATCTCCAGTCAACAAGGTAGGGTTGTCATTATGTAACTTTTAATTTATAAGCCAAGTGCCATTTCCCTTAATGATTTACAAACTTGCCCTCTCGTTAAACCTTTCTTAAGTCAATCCGCAATATTATTCTTTGATTTCACATAATTAATAGAGATAATCCTGTTTGAGAGCAATTGTCTCATGGTATGGTGTCTTTGACGGATATGTCGAAACTTACCATTATACAAATAACTCTGTACCCTACCAATTGTAGATTGGCTATCGCAATGTATACATATTGCCGACATAGGTTTCAGCCAACATGGAATATCTTCAAAAAAATTTCGAAGCCATTCTGCTTCTTCTCCAGCTTTATGTAAAGCAATAAACTCAGATTCCATTGTGGATCTGGCTATACACTTTTGTTTAGAAGATTTCCAAGACACTGCAGCTTCTCCCATAATAAAGACAAATCTGCTAGTGGATTTTGAGTTAGTATCCGCTAACCAATTTGCATCACTATATCCTTTTAGTACAACTAGATATCTCGTATAGTGCAGTTCATAATTTAAGGTGTATCTCAAACATCTGAGTACTCTCACGATTGGTTTCCAGTGATCATGTCCCAGATTACTTGTAAATCTACTCAGTTTGCTTACTGAATAGGTTACGTCTAGTTTTGTGTAGTTTATCAAATACATTAAGCTACCAATTATGCGTGAATACTCAACCTGAGATATTGCATCACCAGTATTCTTCCTTAGATGTAAATTTACATCTACGGGTGTTCTTGTAATATTAGTATCATTCTTATTAAACCTCTCAAGGATTTTGTTTACATAATGATCTTGAGTTAATACCAAGCCATTATGTGATTTAGAAATTTTAATTCCTAAAATCACATCTGCTACACCCATGTCTTTCATATCAAACTTACTGGTCAACATGATTTGGTAGCTTTAATAATCTCATCATTACTGCCTAAGATCAACATATCGTCTATGTATAAACAAATAATGACATATCATTTATCCGTGTACTTTATGTATACACATTTATCACATTCATTAATGCGAAACCCTTGTGACAACACTGTTTTGTCCAATTTTTGATGCCTTATTTCAATGCTTGCTTTAAACTATATAATGATTTAACAAGCCTACATAGTTTTTTTTGCTGACCTGGAACTATAAACCCTTCTGATTGTTCCATATAGATTTCTTCATTTAATTTTCCATTCAAGTAAATAGTCTTAACATCCATTTGGTATATCTCAAGATCATTAAAAGCCGCAATAGCCACTAACATTCGAATGGATGTTATCCTCGTAACTAGTGAGTACGTATTGAAGTAATCAAGCCTTTCTTTTTGCTTGTACCCTTTTATTACAAGCCAAGCTTTATATTTGTCTATAGGTCCATCTGCTTTCATTTTCTTCTTAAATATCCATTTGGATCCCAACGACTTATGCCCTTGATGAAGATCCATCGATTCCTATATATGATTTTGCATGATGGATTCTGTTTCATTGTTAACGACCTCTTTCCAGAATGGTGTCTCTGGAGATGACATAGCCTTTTTAAACGTTTGAGGTTCATTTTCTAACAAATATGTTAGAAAATCTAACCATAAGTAGTCGGTACTTTAGTCCATTTACTTCTTCAAGGTTCTATTTGTTCCTCCTCATCCACTTGTGGATCACTACTTAATTCCTTATGGGTTCTTTTTGTAGTTTTATTTTCTTGTGTTCCCTTGCAGGGAAATACATTTTCAAAAAATAAAGTATTCCTCAATTCAATAATCAGATTAACATGAATCTCGAGAATGTCCGACTTATACACAAGAAAATGATAAGCTGTACTGTTATTTGCATATCCAATGAATACGCAATCTATATTCTTAGGTCCAATCTTAACCTTTTTAGGTGGAGGAATCGCTACCTTAGCAAGACACCCTTACACTTTCATGTATTTGTAGGAAGGTCTTCGACCCTTCCATAACTTATACGGTGTCTTGTCTTATTTCTTGTGAGATATATTATTTAATATATAGTTGGCTGTTAAATTAGCCTCCCTTCACAAGTTTTATGGTAACCCCGAGCTTATCAACAAAGCATTCATCATTTCTTTCAAAGTATGATTTTTGCGCTCCGCAATACCATTTTGTTGAGTTGAATAAGGAGCGAAGGTTTGATGGATAATTCCATGTTCTGTGCAGAAACCATTAAACGATGCATCGTATGCACCACCTCTATCACCTCTTATTTCCTTAATCCTTTTGCGTAGTTAATTTTTAACCTCGGTTTTAAAGAGTTTAAAGGCTTCTAAAGCCTTATCTTTGCTTCTTAGTAAATAGACATAACAATACCTCATGCAATCATCAAAAAAAGTATTGAAATACATTTTTACCATCTCTAGTTTGCACGAACTTTAAGTTATAGATATATGCGTGAATTAGATTTAGAGGTTTGCTTTGTCTTTCTATCGAATAAAAATGAGCCTTAGCAAATTTGGATTCCACACAAGTTTCAGACTTGTAATTTTTATCAATTCGAATTTTTGGAAACAAATCCGAATTGCTAATTCTTTGCAAGGTCTTATAATTTACATGACTGAATCTACCATGCCATATATTAGAAGACTGAGCAAATAAAAAGAAGAAGAACTAGCTTTATTGATGTTCTTGTTCTTTACAATAGTCATTGTATTGAGTTTAAAGAGTCCATTGCATAGATAACCCCTCCCCACAAACATCCCGCACTTTAAGAGTATAAATTTGTCTGACTTAAAGACCAGCTTAAATCCATTCTTGCTCAATAATGAGCCAGATACTAAGTTCTTGAGAATCTCAGGGGTGTGAACAAAGTTGTTCAAAGTAGCTCTTTTCTAGAGGTCATCTTGAGCACCACCTTCCCATGGCCCAAAACCTTACAGGCTGAAGAGTTTCCCATATATAGTTGCTTTTCAGGAGCAGCTTCCTTGTACTCAATAAAACTCTTCCTGTCAGAACAGACATGACAAGAAGCACTGGTATCAACCCACCATGTCTTTAGGTTCTCTATAAGGTTCACCTCTGACACTACAGCGGCCAACTTAATCTTATTGTCATCAACCAAGTTGGCTTAAGCTTTTTTTTTCTTATTATTGTTCTGATTCTGACGGCAGTCTTTTGCACGATGTCTAGTTTTGTTGTAGAGAAAACAAGTTTTTTGAACTTCTTGACACTTGCTCCCTTGTTGCCTTGAGAGGAACTTGACCTAATAATCTTTTTTTTTGTTGGTTTTAGGCAAATGTTCCACAATATTTGCCTTGGTCTTAAAAGACTACATCTTAACTCAGTTCTCAGAACCTTGGTTGTCTTCTTCTATCCTCAGTCGGACAATCAGGTCCTCTAACTTCATCTTTTTTCTCTTATGTTTGAGGTAGTTCTTGAAGTCTTTCCATGAGGGAGGGAAATTCTCAATTAATGCGGCCACTTGAAATGACTCGCTTAGTACCATCCCCTCAGCACTAATTTCATGAAGGATCAACTGAAACTCTTGGACCTGACTAATCGTAGTCTAAGTCTACCACCTTAAAATCCAAAAATTTTTTGACTACAAATTTCTTAGTGCCGGCATCCTCAGTTCTATATTTTCGATCCAAGGACTCCCACAGCTCTTTTGTTGTTTTCATCAAACTGTATACGTTATATAACGAGTCACCCAATCCATTGAAGATGTAATTTTTGCATAAGAAGTTTGAGTGTTTCCATGCCTTAACTGAAGCTATCGTGGTAGCATTCATTTCTCCCTCTTGAAGTACCGAGGCGTCCTCTTTCAGGAACCTGGCCAAATGTAAGGTTGTTAAGTAAAATAGCATCTTTTGCTACCACATTTTGAAGTGCACCCCTTTGAACTTCTCGGGTTTTTGTCCATGCATAGCATGCAGGGCCAACGGCGCAACAGGCATGCTTACATTCTGCGAGATTAGTTGCACAACAGGCGCATTTGCATTTTGCGAGGATAATTGCGCAATAAGTACACTTGAGTTACTGGTATTTGGTTCGGCCATCTGTTATAAAATAACAGGCTAAACTGTAGTATCAACTTTTAATCTTGTATAACAAGTTGAAAATTCCTTTTGTGAAATTCAAGTTTATGATAATGATATCCTAGTATCAAGCAAATCTTGTGACCAAAATATATATATATAAATGATATTATCACTAAATCAAAATTAGAGCAAGAACTTTAAACAATATCTATACAAATATACGTATATATAAATGAATATGGAAATAATATAAAGAAATATAATCGGCCAACTCCAAGTAAATAAAAAGGCATACTAACCAATGATGATGAACTAAAAATTCACCCACCGTATCTAGACCTCATGCACAATATAATAGAATCATACAAATATCAAAATGCTAATAAAGAGATATTTAATCATGTGCAAACTAAGGAAACGGATGAAGTCTAATCATAGAATGCTTGGAAAATGATGATTGTCCACATATAAATATATATATATATATATACATAAACAATTTCAAAGAAATTATGAAGCATAAATGAATACAAAGCAGAAAAATATATCAAATGGTACTTGAGATGGATCAAGCGTTAACATCCTCTCCAGCAATTCCAAAGCATGACCTTGAAAACTATGGGATATAAACAGTTGTCAGCGATGAGATATCGACTTATTAAACTACAAAGACATTTTGAAGTTTAAACTATCACATATATAGCATAAATAGACCAACGTCTAAAACTAAGTATTCAGGCACACAACCCTTGGAAAGGTGGGAGACCCATTGGCCTGGGATTGATTCCCAGATCCAGCCTATCAGCATTATGACTTAAATATCCCCCCCTTGGGGGGTGGGGAGGCACTATTTGACAGTGTAAGCGAACGTACTGCCTAAAAACTACTCGGAGACGTCTCTTCATTGGCCTTGTTGGCTTGAAGTTGTCATACCAAGGAATCTTAGAAACCCCTGGCCAGTTGACTTCATCTGGTGCTCCATAGAGCTCCAATATTTTATTTAATTGTTCTGGCTGCAATAATTACAAGTTTTGCATTTCATACTTGTGTCTTGCAAGCAAAAACAAGATCAAAGGCCAATGAAATAGGAAAGAGAATACCTGTTTAATATGCAAATAAGTAAGCTTACATGTGTCCACACATGATTTAGCCCAGCAGCATGTGTGTGAGTGTGTGTCTGAGAGTATATTTTCACCGAGGGTTTAACTTTAACCAGTAATGACATAAGGTCTAGTTTCAAACTTCAAACTGCTGACAAGGCTACCCAAATAAAACAGTAATTCCCTCTTACCAAACAGAGTTCTATGATTTATAGAGAAATGGATGTGTTCATATTCTAGAAAGGGAACATTAAAAAGCAAATTCGAATCCTTAGTTGCATGCTGCTATACAGAAATGGATACAGGAAGCAAAATCAGGTATGTCAATAAGCGAAACAACAGAAGGCTGACAAATGGATAAATGGGAGAAAAGGGATGATATCATAGCCCAAATTTATTCTTTTAAAGTTTCCTTTCCGCGAGCTTCTTGTTGTTTTCAGCAAAATGCTATTGAGTTCTAAAATTGATTGTTAATAACGTTAGACGTTTAGCTCCACAAGTGGTAACAATTAAATCCAAAATGACAAGAAAACTTTACAAGTATGAAAGAAGATATCAGCTATCAAATTATCAGTATAATCAATGAAATGTAATTACTGAAAATGTGATTGTTGAGAATGTAATTCGAAACTAACATTATAGTTCGGTACACATGAGAAATTGTTAATTAAAATATTAAAAAATTAAATTAATATGTTTGGTTCACTAAATACTTTACTAGAAATATGGTAATAATTTTCAAAATTACCTTTGCAAAATAAAATACAAATTTTATTATTTTTACATTTTTCAAAGATATTTCTTATTAACAAACATTAATTTATTATTTAAAAATACTTCATTTAATTGGTTTATTTTTTAAATAATAATTAATTTATTTTAAACAAGAATAGCATAATACATTTATCTCAAATCTAATATATGGTTAAATTACAAATAAGTTTTAAATATTTGATGTAATTCAATTAAAATTAAATTTGATAGTAATTAAAATATTTTCAAATCAATTAAATTTTCATGATTTTATAGTTAGTGAAAATATTGATCGAAAAAAATGTAGCTACAAATTTTTAAGGTTTAGATTCCATCTTTACTTTTTTATCTATTTCTTTCCAATACATGTATCAACACTATTAATGAAAATTTGTAATGAATGAAAAATAATAAAGGAAATGCCAACTCCAATTTTTAAATATGAAAAATGATAATTTTGTCTTAAACATTTTTTAACTTTCCAATTATATGGGAAAATTATTTTTTCACCTTTTTTGAGGAGGATCATATTCCTATGATTGTGCGAAAGTAATTCCTAAAGAAAAGTAACATCCTTAAGAAAGTGAACACTTTATTGCATATCAAACATAAAAATCTGATTAGTGGGAATTTGATTTCTGAAAAAATGATAACTCTTTGTTATACCAAGCACCCCTTATAATTTACATGGTTTGGACACTTATACATGCTCTATTCCCTTAGGGTTTTTTTTTTAATTATTTTTTTAACCAATACTAGCGGTAGTGATGCTAGTGGTAGCACTAAGTCTAGATTCTAGAATAGTTTGAGTTAATTTAAAATCTAATTGTTAATTAATTTTGTTGGTTAGGTAAGTGATAAATTAATAATCTACTAATCTATAGTATACATAATTATAGTAATCAAGTTTGATGTTACCTCTAACTCACTAAACTTAAATAAATTTGTATTTTTCTATAAAAATTAAAAACTATCCACTCCTAAAGTTTTTTATAAATAATTTTTTATTCCTATTTTTTAACTACCCACATGGTAGGTGTGTCATAATCTAGTATAAAGAGAGTAGCTGAGTTGGTGTCAAGAATTAATCATACATCTATGCATGTATCCAAGTCCGAGCAACGTAGGGGAATCCTATCTAGCTACTTAATCAAATCCAAGTAAATATCTATATTTGTCTAATCTATCTATACGGTAAAGTTAACTTACATTAATAAATGTCATGAATAATATCTTAACTAGTTCAACTTTTATAATAAAATTGACTTAAATTAATAGATCCCATAACTACTATATTAAATAGTTCAACTTTCATCTCATGATTTTAATATTTTCACAATTATAATAGTTTAATATTATGATCATTATTAAAATAATTTTTAATGTATACGTCTTCTCTCTTCTATGCATGAACTAAGATAATTTATTATATGTCGATAGTAAAATTGATTAAATTAATAAATGCCATAAATAAAATCTTAAATACTCTAACTTTATTTTAACATTGTCATAATTATGATATTTTAATATTAGGATAATTATTAAAATAATTTCTTAATTATATACATCTCCTCTCTCCCATAAAGGAACTAAAATAATTTATTAAATGTATATATCTTTTTCTTTACACATAAATCAAATTAATTTATTACATTAAATGTATACACGTATAGATCTCCTCTCTCTATACATAAATCAAACTAATTTATTAAATTAAATATATAGATCTACTCTGTGTCGTTCATGAATCATGGCTACTTTATAATGAAAGAATTCTCTTTGAATGCTATATATAATCAATATTCCAACATTTTCTCCATCAACATACACTCTAAAGCAATTGATTGAAAAATCTAATTTGTGATAGATAAAATATCTTTCAACAAGAGAATGACATCAAATGACGAGTAATATGCTGCTTATTGTTAAAACATTAGAAGAAAGAAGACGGAAGAAAAAGATAATTTGACCATGAAAGAGTATTATAAACAATAAAAATGTAAAGTTAAGACACTTTTCTCTACAGGACTCTAATTCCAATAATATAATTTGGATGCTTATACTGCTATGTAAGAAGATCGCTCGAAATAGATTAATTAAAGTACAAAACTTTAAACATGGTTCCATATTATTCAATCTTGAATAATTTTTATTTTCAAGTTTTAACTAAATTTTTAGTCAAATTAAGTATGATGCATTATTAAATTGTAGACATATACATATGATTTTCTTCTTGAAATGAATATATATGGTTACAATATTTGTATTTCTTTATTTTAAAACATAATATATATTATTGATGATGATAATAATAAAAATAATAATAATGTAATTTAAAATATAAAATGTATTACAATCTCCTCCAACATATAGGTATGACACCTAGTAGAAATACTAGTAACCAAAAATCCTACCTAGATGTTTAATCAAATCTTATTTAAGCTAATATAAACATTTGTGTTTGCTTATCACTGGTGGATTATGGTTAACCAACTACAACTTAACCCGTAATGTCCTAGCTTAACTTGCTAATGTTAGATGTGCCAACCCACCTAGTTACAAGGTGAATTGAATTTCGAAGCTCGTATTTGTACTGATATCAGATTAGTATTACCATCTCCATTCTCCTTTCCTTTTCTCATCTCTGTCTTAATTCTAGAAGACTAAATTAGACTCGTGATTTCATCATTTATTTCTTCTTCTTCTTTTTCTTCTTCTTCTTCTTCTTCTTCTTTGAGTGAATAACTGAGTCTGACTCAAAAAGTCTGTATTATGTTTGTATGTGTGTGTGTGTGTATATATATATATATTTGTTTCGTACTTGGCATGGGCTTAGCTGCTTAATATTATGTGATCCTCTGAAATAAATGCCCCAGCAACACATGATGCTGATGAATGTTCCAGAATCTTGCACACGGTTCCTTTGAAAAAGAAGAAAACCAGAAAATATCGAAAGAAAGAATGGAGAAAATGTAGAATGAAATTAGTGTCTGTTACATGCTATCTTCATTCCAACATAATCATATCCAAATAACCGATCTAAGTAATTGCTTATGACATCTAAATCACTGTATGTAACTGAATGCTGATTCAGCATTCTTTTTATTTAAACAACATATAATAGGGAAAATAAACTGACTAAAAGGACACTTCCTACATTTTTTTACAATAAAACACATAATAGACATATTGGGCTGCAATAAATACCCTCTGCCGAAGAGAATCCTTGCCCTCAAGGATTAAAAGAAGGATAGTTCTGTTAAAGTTTATAAAGGCACTGCCAAGTTGCATCCTCTTGAAAGCTGTTACTTCAATGTGTTAATAGTTTAAAATATTGGTAGATAATCATTTTATATTTTTAGAAAAGTCAAGTTTATAAAATATATAATTATTTACGATTAGTTATGTTATAAAGACATAACTCTTGTATTGTAAAGTTGTTTTGTAAAGACATAACTTATAGATGTAAAGTTATTATAAGACAACACAACTCTTATAAAAAGGTATCTCATTGAAAGATACATCATTTGTTATCTATATAAAAAAATTTTTGTTTAGTTATTTTCACTATTTTGCTTGGAAATTGAAGGCTTTGTTGTATCTTGGAAACATATTAAAGCCTTAAAAAAGTGTGCTACACACCTTAAAGCCATTTTTCTTTGATAATATCATTCTCTTTTCTTATATTTTTATCTAATTTTCTAACAATCTTAAGATTTTAATATGTAAGTGAAATTTTTACTTCAAGACACAAGGAAAGAAAATAATAATTGTTGTATACTATTGATTATAACTCACAAAAAGAATAGATGGCTGATAATTTTTATATTTTTCCTCCTATGTCTCACACTTTGATAAGCCAAGATAAGAAAAACCAATCCTGTTGATGTTAAAAACTTCGTAGAAACCTTTTTTTAAAAAAAAATTCTTTAGTGGGTAAACATTACACCCATTAATGGCAATTTCATCTTTGATATATATTTGGGACTGATTAATGTGAAATATTATAATAATATTTTCTAAATAGCAATTATTCCTATTATTGCTTTAGGTTCTCCAAGACATAATAAGAAGATTGTGCACATATGCATATTTTTGTTTTGCTTATGTTGCATGAATTAAGTTTCATGTTTATGTTTTTATATTAATTTTAAAGCATGTGAAGATTTCTTGATGCTTCATTGCTCTTAATTTAATGATGATATGATTATTTGTTGGAAAATGGCATATCTATTTTTTCAAAATATTTATTGCTGAACAATATTTTAACATAAACCTTGTACCTAGCATTGGTGACCACATATGCATGAAATTTCAGCAAAGTGATGTTTCATGGAATAAATATTGTTGAATGATAAACCAATTAATGTTTTATTATATATATGGAAATAAAAGGTAGATCATTGTAGTTGAGTTAATATAATCATAAGTTCAAATGAGTTATATATTTTAAACAATAAAATTTTTTATTCCATGGGATTAAATGAAAATGGATATATAGTTTTTAACCAAATTTTCTGACATGGACTAATATTGTTTTATGAAAGAAAAAGTTGTTGAACTATTCTACTAATTGGTTAGTGATTTTGACAAGAAATTGAATAAAGCAAGTTTTTTGGTCAAGCAAGAATAGTGGGGAAAGCTTATGCTTTCGTAATGGAATTGCTATTATATAGAAATTAAATCTTTTATGAGAAGTGTTACTACGTAATAATAGTCATTAATTTGGCCACAAAGATTTGGAGATTGCAATTTGTCTATCCTCAACCTTGTTTGGGTTGATTTACTTTGGTTTATTTAGTTTATGTGGTAATGCATATGATTAACAAGTGATATAGTTTAAACAAGGTAACAAACATACTTAGTTTCTAATTGTAATAAATACCTATGATATATGACATTTGTAAGTAATCTCCAAATGAGACAAGATTCCATGATATAAAATTTTGTAAAGAAAATATGGAGAAGCATGATGTATGAAACTAACGAATGGTGGCTTTTGTCTTCCTTTGATTAATGCTTTTCATATTGAAACTAATCCTCAGTGGCCATACTTAAGGGACATATGAATATACTCATTAAAAGTTGAAATATTTGAAACATCATAACTCAACGATGAAAAGATTAAAATAGCAAAATGAATGTTATTTGACCCATTTGGGTAGAAGATAAGGTTTTGGTCATTGGTAATAAAATGACTAATAGTTCCATGAAGGGTATATATATATATATATATTGACATAGTAATAGTCACTTGATAAGTTCAATAACGGTCCAGTAACAATGACTATGTTGTGAAAATATATATGGAACTTAGTTATGTATATAAATAGGGTTTATCGACAAAAAGTCATGTTTTTAGGTATATATACAATAAGTTTAGAGTTATGTATTGACAATAGTAAAAAATTATGAAAAAAATAGTAATGATATTGTCTTGTTTTATTAAGGGACTCATTATAATAATTACTTGATTGAAAAAGGCAATATAAAGTATGGTTTACACATTGGTGATAATAAAATTAAGAAATATCTAAAGTGGACAAATATGTAACTATCATAAGATATAAATAAAGTAATAACTATGAATATTATAAGGTAAAAAATTAGTATTTGTACCAAAGATATCCTTGATAGTTAAAATGCTATTAAAGAACATTCTTTAATAAAAAGAATGGGTTATCTTACACATGGTGGGATGCTGATTTCTTATAAACTATTAAGAAATAAAAAAATACCATCATAGTGTAATAAAATTTGGTATAATTGTAGCATCTGTAAATTATACAATTTAATAAGTTTACTACAACTTAAAGAAAGCCTTTAAAAAGATCCTTAAAGTTAAAGGACAAACATTAGTAACCTCTAATTTTAAAGTTTAATAGGTAAGAACAAGTTATTGTTAAATGTCTGCGATGCACTAGTAAAACTCATTCCAAAATAAATTGATTAGAGACTAATGTGATCCATTTCATACAAAGAATAAGTATAAATACTCTTAATAGAGTTCATTGTTTATTGTTTAAATGTCCAAAGCAATAAGGACTTTAAGAACTTTATCTATATAAACATAAAAAATGATGCCGCTTCAACAAAAAGAATTGGGGTTTCTCTTGTAAACGTTTATTATGAACAAGATAATTACATGGTCATAATAGTGTTGAAAGTGAACAGCCTTTGACAAAATATAAATGAATATTTTGTGTGGTGTATTAATAACTCTATAAAATAGAGTTATTTAATCTCATTATTTATATTAAATTAGCTAAGTCCTAGATATTTTTATTTAAATTTTATTTATATTAGTATTATTCTATTTAAATTTTATTTATTTTTAGTAGTTTTTAATTTAGTGTTATTTATTTTTCTTATATTTTAATTACTTAATTATTTAAATTATTTTCATATTGTTGTAGGTCAAAACCCAAAAGAGTTTCCAAAAGTGCAACGACTTAATCAAGAAGTAAAGTAGACTTAATCAAAGAAACTGGTTAAGTTTGGCAATTTTCAAAAATAATATATTCAAGCTACTTAGAGACCAAGTTTTTACCTTCAAGATTTTGCCTATAAATAGAAATTTTAGGATTATACTTAGAGACAACAAAGAAATCCCAAATATTCTATAGTTTTATTTTTCTCTAATTCTTGAAAGATAAGAGAAGCAACTATAATATTCAAAAAGCTAGAAAGATTTTGGAGAAGCTTGAAGAGTAAAGATCCAGCTAATTTTAGTTTTCTTTTTACACTTTTTATCTTTCTTATATTATTTATGATGGTAAAACTCCCTGATTTTATATTTTATATATTTATTATAAACTAGATTTATTTTTTTAGGGTCGCAATGGAACTTAATATATAGTTTGGATTATTTTCTTTTCTTTTCTTGATTTAATGATATTTGAGTTATTTATTCAATCTTACTCTTAATGCTTCTAATCGCTTGATCACCAATTAGATTTGTGTAACCTGGATTGAATGACATATGTTTCATATTCATTTATTAGGATGAATTGTTCTGCATGTTAGATAGGAATATATGAGCATGCCATATCTAACCAAATTAGAGTCTAGGCTTAATGAGTTTCTGTTAATTCAATTTGCATAGGAATATAGTAAATTGATTAAGAGAGATCTTTTTATAAGACCATCAGAAGATACTTATAAATAAATTAGAACTCTAGATTAATAACTCATTATCATTAGTCTAGTTAAGCGAGTAGGATTTTATTCAATTGAAGTATTGAGGGTGATAAGGATAAAAAAAAATTAAAAGATAATAAAGAATGATAAAGATCACAAGATAATATCTTTTTAATATTAGATA
>JBBYHO010000015.1:24504015-24517714 GCA_038382025.1 Adansonia gregorii | reverse complement strand
TTGAATTATGTCAAGGAAAATGGAGCTCAACTTGTGAGTGTTCCTTCATTATTTAGCACCCAACACCAATCCCATCACACACTACCATCCACAAATATGTCCGCCACTGCTTTATTGCAGAAAGCTGCCCAAATTGGTGCAACTTCGACCGACATATCGTTCCTAGGAAGCTTCGTAACCAAGAATAGCAACTGTCAAGTACTTCAAGATGGGAACAAATATATTAGTGATCTGTATGGTTCAAACACGCCAGAAACTACTCTAAGAAGTAATTTAGAAACTTCAGCAAATGAAATCCCCCTGTTGAAGAATCAAATACTGCAAATGTACCCAGCGAAACTCCGTGATCAAACGCAGAATGAAGACAGTAATGGAGGACAAACAAGAGACTTTTTGGGTGTCGGAGTTCAGGCCATTTGTCACCCATCTTCAACGAGTGGATGGATATGATTATGATACGGCAATGGGGAAATTTCAGGAGTACAATTTACATATTTTGTTGATGGAAAAAAAGCTTGTGCGAATGGAGTCAAAGACATGGAAAGAGAGAAACTTTGCAGGCAAGAAAAGTGACATCGAGTGCTTGATGGAGGCTCAAAAGTGTGCCTAAGAGAACCTATTAAAGAGATGAATTGGATGAGAATCCATCCATATTCTTTTAAACCTCTCAAAGCCAATCCCTTTAAAAATGGTGGCTTTTTTTTATAACTTTGATAAAAGGGATAATAGATCAGTATTGAGTGGTGGGGCCAAAGCCAAAAAACAAAAAAAACCCTTTGGAGCTCCATTATTGCAATAATGTTTCATCTCTATATTGCTGTCATGTCGAACTAGATTTAGAAGGGTATTTTCAGATGTATAAAATTAATTTTGATTATTAATTCTTGTATCTGTTTCTTAGAGTAATCTAAACTAGCTGTTCCCTCGCCATACCATGCATATTATACTTGCAACATAACAAAATTAGCACTATAACATGCACGAACCGGAGAGCTTTCAATAATTTTCCGAGCAATGGTGCAAACATTATCTATTTGTACTTTCAAATATCCACTTCTTCCAATTTTTTTTATAGCGATTGTATAGTTTTACATTTTATGTTATCCGTATTATGAATTTATTGCATCTGGTACATATTCAAAGGTAACGTAGTGCAGGAAAGAAAGAAACCAAAAAAAAAAAAACCTTGTCATCAAGTGTGGGGCATCCCTCGTGTTTATGTCTGCCTTTTCTTGCCGGTGCCAAAAATGGAAGGGGGTCAGCCGATTAAGACATGCAAAACAAGTGGACAATCGATAAGACTTTTACTTTGTGACTTATTTGATGTAACATGATGCATATGTTGTTTGTAAAGGTCTATGGAAAGATAGAGTTCAAAAAAATTTTAAATTTTTTTTAAAATTTAATTTTAGTTTAATTTGATTTGTTCAATTTATTTATAATTTTTGTTCATAATTAACAAAAAATTCAAAAAAATTATTTTATATTCATATTTATATATTTTATAATTAAATTTAAATAAAAATATATTTTAATTATTAAATATTAATTGAAGTTGAATTAGACCGATTCCAATTGACAAAGGCATCTCCAATCTAATTGTTTATTGTTATATATATATATATATATATATATTTATATTGCTATTGGCCATACTTTGAACTTTGGTTGGTAAATTTTTTGAGAAAATTTACCTTTTATATATGCATTAAAATTTTAAATCCAAATATATATATATATATATTTTTGTTTAGAATAAACATCTTGAGGTGGATTGCAAAGGGTTCAAAATTTGATGCTTAGTACTCTTGCAAGCAAGCATTAAATACGAATATATGTTTGACACAATTATATTTTTTTAAAAGTTATTTTATATATTTAAAGGATTTTTTTATATCATATTATATATGATATTAAACACAAAAATATTTAAAAATAAAAATTTAAGTAAAATATGTAAAAATAATGAACCATTATATAGCTGTAAAAATTCATGGTTTTACTAAGTTGCTTGAGAAAAGTAGGTCTCCATGAATGATTGAGCTGGAAATGATTGAGATTTGATTAAATTCAACCCATGTCCTTTTCATCCTGAAAGCAGATGAACAAGAAAGAGATCCTCTCTATAAAAGTCTCACTTTCATGAGCAACTAGTTTAGTTTCGTTTAATCTTTCTTTCCTGTTCCCAATAAGAACTTTTGCACCAACCTTTTTTTTATTTTTTTTAAGTATGAACCTTCATAATCAACTGAGTCACAATTTATAGATTATTGTTTTTTTCTTATAAACCTCGTTATCATGATTATTATTCCATAGACCTATTTAAAGGTTTGGTTATCCGTTCAAATTTAATTGTTCACTCAATATTTAAGAAGATTGAAAAAAATTAAACTAGAAAAATGCGTTTGGGCAAAAATTAAAATTCTTTTTCTAAACGGATAAAGCGTTGGACAGAAAATTTTAAACCCGCACTCAACTCCGCCCGATTTATAATATAATTATATATTAGAAACTCTTAAGTATTTTTCACACTGCCGTTCAGCTCTCATTCTCACTGCTATCAAAAATCTCAACAAAATTCTCAGCTCGCCTTCTCTCAATCTCAAACCATAGCCAGCACCCGCCGTCTTTGATTTCTTAAAACTTTAAAAAGCTTAACAAGAACCAAGTTTTGTGGCAGCTATTGAAGGTTTCACTTTTCTGATGAGGTTTTTTTCCCTTTTTTTTTTTGGCCAGTATGAAGCCATTGTTTTTACTCATATATATATATATATATATCATTTTGTTAGCTCGATTTTGATTTGAACGATCTCTAAAACCAGGAAAGTTTACTTTTTTCTCGGAAAATTTGTTTTTTTTTTTTTTTAAGTGATTCCTGCTTGCTACTTCTTGATCTTCTTGCTTAACTTGCTATTTAAGTCTAAGGTTGGTTATTATGCTCTGCTTGGGCTCTCTTTTTCTACTTTGAGTTCGATTACACTGTGAGATTTTTAATGTGCGATCAATTTGGGACTAAAATTTGGGCGGGCCGGATCCAAGATTTTGTTTGACAATTTTGGGCCGGGCCTAGTCAAGAAAGTATGCTTATATTTTGGGTTAAGTCGAGTCGAAGTAAACAGAAAAGTTTTAAATATCATGATTAAATCTGACCTAAACCGACTTAATCCGACTCATTCCATAACAACCTTCTTTATTCCCTAGGCACAAAAAGCAAAAAAAATCTATATAGTAACAAACTTTGATTTAAGATAACAAAAGGTACTCTTAATCTTTAACTTACTTTCCTAAATTTGGGTTTATTTGCTAATCAAATAAATCAATTAATAAACACTAGGAAAAAAACAATTTCTCAAAAAAAAAGACAAGATTACCAATTATATATATATATATATATATGGAAAACGGTGCTTGTAGGCATTAATTAATATTTTCAAAAATAAAAACAAAAATGTAATTGTTATATTAATTTTTTATATGAAAACAATTAATTTTATGTAAAAGACTTCCCTAAAAAAAGAAAGTTTTGAGTAGTTAAAGATCCATATATATATATATATATTAATTATTTTACTATTATCAATTTACATTTTAGACCATCAAATAATTAAAGGAGATATCATGCTTAGCCAAATTAAGGAAGGAGCATTTTAAACAAACTTTATGGCTTATATATATTTCGTGATCACCAAAGTTAATCAGTATATAAGTTTTTGTGCTTTCACTAACCAACGTGAATCTTTTGATGGTAAATTTTGACTACAATAACAAATAGTCTAGAGAAAAACAACAAGATTACAACTCAAAAGGACAAGTTTAATCAAAAGATTGATGATGAATGCATTTAGATATAAAATTTTAACCCAAAATTTTAACTATATAGTAGGTCTGATCAATGCTCAAAACAACTACTAGCCATTTTGAAGGTTGGACCAAATTAATACAAGAAGAAGGTAAGCTCATTCACACCTCTTTATTGTAGCCTAAGATAAGCTATATAACAAATCTCTTTTTTGCTCTTCTAATTTAGAGTTAATATACCATTTGGTCCATGTATTATAATCTGATTCATAATTTGGAATCTAAAGAAAAAAATTCACGAATACTTAAATTTTACTTTCGTTATACATGTTAATTCAAAGCTTAATAGTGTTAACATATCATTTTTCAAACTAAAAAGATTGTAACAAATAGCATTAATGACATGCCAGCAATGCTACGTTATCATTTTAAAACAATAAATAAAAAATTTTAAAATATTAATGTAGTATTATCGACGAAACATTAATGTCATGTGTTATGATCTTATCGATTAAAAAAATGATAAGTCAATACTATTAAACGTTTAACTAATGTATATGACAAAAATAAAATTTAAATGCTTAATTATAATTTTTTTAAATACAAAATTATAAGAAAAATAATATAATTCAATGGCAATTGATATATTAACTTTAATTTACGCCAGCCACACTTTTCTCATATGATATAGAAATTGCAAACTAGTAAAAAGTTGAAACGACTACTGTTGGGCGGAAATTAAAACATCCCATGCCAGTTGAGAGAGTAATCCGTTGCTTTTATTGAACCTCGATTTCGAGTTAAATTCAAGTTAATTTGATAATTTATTTTATTATTTTAAAAAATATTATTAAAATATTATAATTTAATATTAATATTTATATATTTTATAATTAAATTTAAATAAAAAATATTTTTATTCATAAATTATAATTTAAATATTATCAATCTTTTTAAAATTAATATAAATATAATCTAAAAAATTTCTTTTAATAAATAATATTTTCGACGTATGAATTCATTCATTATCATCAATATCACTTGTTATTAACATTGACTAAAAAACTAGAAATTTTCCAGCGTTACTGCAAAATCCATGTGACCATCTCTCTAATCAAGATTATTAAAGGAATTTTGACTTTTGGTATCTTCAACAAAAACGACAGTAGATGACAAATAAAAAAAGTTATTGGGCAATATCGATAATTTTTTTAGTGAAATTATATATATATATATATATATATCTATATATTTGAAATAGAAAAGCAATAAAAATTCAAAAGCCAACATGTAATTACCGCATTCTTTAAGAAAAAAATGCAAATGATAATCAACATTAATAAAATACTATTATTAAAATTCGACACACTCACTGTTTGAAAGCAGAAAAAAATAATATTTTAGAAAATAAAAATTAAAGAAAATTATTAGATTAATTTGTAAAAAAATATATAGATAAAGTTTTTAAAAGTGAAATTGTGAGGTTTTTTTTATGTGGGTGGATGAAAAAAAATTATAAAAAATATTTTAAATTTGGATGGATAATTGTTGTAGAATTTGGTAGTTTATTTAGAAATGGTTAATTTTTTAAAATTGAGTATTTTTAAAAATAAAAATCATAAATATCTTTAAAATTATTTTTTAATTAGTTTTTAGGGTTTTTTTTAATTGAATTGATCTTCAGTTAACTTACGACTTTAACTTAGTCACTTCTTTTATAAAAAGCAAAAATTTAAAAATTTAAAAAAAAAAACTTATTTTCCCCATTACTTCATACCCTACCCACATCAACAATATGCAAAAGTTTCTTATATTATTTATTTTAATTTTTAGAATTTTTTTATTTTTCCTTATTTTTATTTTTTCAATTGTTTTTAATTTTTTAATTACTTAATATTAGGATGTGATTGAAATCAAGAATCAATGGTTCAACCGATTTGATTAACAATTTGATTTTTTAATATTTGATCCTTATCGACATCCACAATCACGCCCATGCTCAAAGACAACGTTGGTCGCAACCAAGAACCTAAAGACTTTGATATCGCTATATATGAGTATTATTGTATTTTGGAGTACCATTTCAAATTTATTAAAATTTTTTAAATTTCATATATATATATATATATATTTATAAACATATTTTCAAATTTTTTAATAAAATATATCATATAAATATGCAAATATACTTCCATTATACATATATATATGTTTATATACAAATATAAAATTTAAAATTATAAATAATTAATATTCAAATTTTTGAAAAATCAAATAAATATTTTTTGGATAAGCAAAAAAATTCTGTTCGTGCAAAAAAGCAGGAAGTCTTGCTATAATACAGTAGTGTACATCAAGAATCAAGTTCTGCCACATTCCATATGTATCTCTATATATTTAGCCCTTATCTATCACTAAAACTTTTAATTACATGATAATTTCCTAGATTCATTTTCTCAGTCAATCTATCCCTAACATTACTAATAATAAGACTATAACAAAATTGATCTGACTTGCCTTGACTCCACTGAAGCCTTTGGTTTCACTCCCACCAAAGATAATAAATGCATGCATTTCTTAATATTACTGTTCTCAAAGCTCTTCCCTTAAAATCTCAACCCTACTTAGCTCTTCGTGCCATGAACTTACTTCTTTTCTCTTTTTGCAAGTCGAGAGCAGTCGTTGCCATAATTGTCCTGAGTGTTCGCAGGTGAAGAAGACATGGTTCCTAGATTCATCCTTGCAGTTACAATGCATGCAAATACTTTCTATACTTTATGGGTAATCTATCAAGTGTAACCACATGAACTTGACACCAAATCAACTTGTGCCATTCAACCTTGTTTCTATGGTGCCTCAGCTCATTCCAAATGATGGATGTCTTAAAGTTAAGTCCAGGTAGCCACCAAATCAAGCTACCACCTTGCTGTTGAATAAATTTGAGTGCAATGGCTCCCTTCTTAAGAAGCTTCTTTCAACTCCAACTAAACTATTGTGATGTAGGTAGCTCCATTATGTGCTTGCCTTTTAATACAAAAATAAATAATTATGTATAAAAGAATTTAAAAAATATAGTAAATTATTATTAATTAGGTTTAACAGCTTAATTTAATGGAAATATTTTATTTTTAAATGTAATTATGCAAAATAAAAATAATTACGACAAAAGAATATTACAAATTAATTTTAAGAAATCAAATAAGTGAAAATTTTTAAAATATATATAAATAAAAAACTCTTGTACCATCTGATATAAACCAATATTGACTGATATAAAATGGTACGATACTCATACCGCTTATTTTATAGAAAAAAACATATATATACTAATTAGTACGATCGGTATCCATGGGCATCTAACTACTATATAACATATATATATGTGTATATAAGCTCACAAATATAAGATAAGAACAGTATGCATATAACAAGTCATGCTGCATGGTTGCTTATCTCTTGATCAGTATAATCATTTGCAAATAGATAGAGTTATAAATATATATAAATGCCATTGAAATCCTCAAAAGCATTTTAAAAGGAAAAATAATATATACTCTTTTTTTCACTAGTTTTAAACTCGTGTAATGCACAAATATAGATTATATATTATAAAATGATTAATTATTATAAAATTAAAAATTTTCATTAATTATATATTTTAATTGTAATGTGAAATAAGTAATAAAAAATTGGATATTGATATATATATATATAGCTATAATACAAAATACAAATAAAATCTAAACATTATGCATTGCATCAAACAAGGAAACAAATAAAAAAATACATAATGAAGTCAAAATATTAAAGTAAGCCTTTGATATCTTATACTCTGCATAAAAACAACTAATATATATTTATATGTTCGTATTATAAGAATAGCCCTAAACTAAAGCACAAATTAGGTAATTAAGTACAAAAAGTGTGGGGGAAAGCAAGTGGCATATACATTGAATCTAAACTACTACGAGAGAACTCAATTCATTTACCAGGAATCACGTGAATAATTCTTCTGGAGCATGATCAAATGTCATAGTTCTTCTTCGTTGAACTCTTTTTAGTTAACCAATCAACCATATAAAGCAATTAATAGTATGTTTGGTACATTGTAATAATTATTCTATTACAAGTGGATTTGATTAGCTACAGTAACTTGATTATTTGATTCATAAAATGTTCATTTCACATAATTATCGATTTCGACTTTATTCCGCTTAAGATTGCAATAACCATTTCACACCTTGCCTGCTAAATAGCTATTTTAGTTTTTTGGTTGAATAAGGAGTTGAATACTTTTATTGAGAATTTGAATCCTATAGTGTTTTATTCTACTAAATAAAACTGCTACTATATTTATTTCATTCCATTACAACTCTATTTTATTTTCACAAAATAATTATTTCGTTATAACTCTATTCTATTTCAATGAATCAAACGTACTTAATGTTGAACTTTAATGCTAAAAGTTTAAATTAATTGAGTGATATAAGTAGTTAAAATTAATTATATGTGGTCATAATCAAATCAAATTAAAAATTAAGATTAATTGAGAGAGATTTAAGCTATTAAATATAAAAATAATCAATTTGATTAAAATCAAATCAAATAAAAATAATATGATGACAAACACATTATATAAATTTCAGATGGATAGTCCGATTATTCATGTAGGATTATTCTTTTACCCAAATTTTTTTTTAATTTATTTTATCTATTTGATGCATTTTTAACGAATTAAAGTAATTATTTTGACTTAATTGATTATATTGATTTCCTTCTAGATACATGATATTCGTACCTTATATGTATAAATTAAAATTAATTTCATTGAATAAATTCACGATTAATTAGCTTTATTTTATTTTCTTATTTTACTTGTATAATTGATAAAATTAATTCTCACTTATATAAGGTGAAGAATATTTGATAATTGAAAGATAATAGTTGTGATTGATTTAGTCAAAGTAATTACTTTTAATTAACAAAATATTTTAATCTATATCATTATATATAAATAATAAACGTATTTACATAACTTAAAAGGTGGAGCTAATAAATAATTCATTTGTTAAAAATGTTAAACGTGTATTTTTTTTTTACATAAATATAATTTAATAGTTGAATATTTATGAATGTAAAATAATTATAAAAAATTATTCTATGTATTAATGATGGTAATCAAAGTTTTATTACTTTTAATATCATTTTAATTAAGAAATATTTAAAGTAAATAATAATAATAGTAATAATAATAGCAACATGTGAATGTAATCAATTTTCTTATTTATCATTTTTTTAAAATTAAAAATAAATCAAATGAAATAAATTATATTTATTAAAAATATATATTAATTTTTTAAAATCATTTCCGTGTCAATAAATACACATGACGTAAATAAAATTTTTTTTATCAAAAGCTTAAGCTTTAATATATTTATTATACGAGATTAAAATTAAAATTTAAATCTTAAAATTAATTTTAATTTTAAATTTATTATAAATAATAATTATAATATTTGAAACCATAATGTTTAAAATCAATAACAAACAAAATAAGGATCGGCGTTACCTACTATTGCTCCCTTATTAAATGTAAGGAGTGACGATAGCCGACATTAAAAGATTAATTAAATAGGCAAAGCCGAGAGTGTTGTGGATATCATATCCAGAAAATAGAAGATAGCCGGCGAAAGAAGAAGAAGAAAGTGAGAAAATACTAATGGCGATGTCCATCGGAAAAGTCTGTGTGACTGGAGCTGGAGGCTACCTTGGCTCTTGGGTTGTCAAGCTTCTGCTCTCCAACAACTACGCCGTCCACGGCACCGTTAGACAACCGGGTTCTTCCTTTTTCATTCCTTTTTTTTTTTTTGAATTTTCTTTTCTTTTTGTCCGCTCGGCGCTCCATCGCCACCGGATTTAATTTGTTTGCTAAACAAGAGGTTTGGATTTTTGGGCATGCAGGGGATGCAAAATATGCGCATTTGAATCAACTTGAGAAAGCATCGGACAACCTCAAACTCTTCAAGGCAGATGTGCTGGATTACGATTCTCTTTGTGCCGCCATTGAAGGTTGCACCGGTGTCTTCCATGTTGCATCTCCCGTTCCCTCCACCACCGTTCCTAATCCCCAGGCAAGACTCAACGCAACAGAACCCTCAATTTCTTCATTTTAACCCATTTTTTTCATTTGATAATTTGTGTCATAATCGTGATTGATGTCGTATCTCAATCAATTGATTGAGTTTCCCTACCTGTGAATTGCCGCCACATCCACCGTCTGCAAAAAGCCAAACAACCCCCACATTTAAAAACAATTAACAGAACAATCACATCGAAAGTCAAAATTAAAGTATTTACCCAATAATTGTGAACAAACAAAAGGGAAAATTAAGAGGAAAGGAATTGAGACATTTTGATTGTCATCTCATTGATGTTCATTTGGCCCTGCATAGCAAAGTTCTCAAATTAAAACCTACTTAGAAAAGTTGAAAAAGGCTTCTTAAGGATTATGTTTAAAAGTCAAGTATACAGCCACTAAATTTAACTATAAACTTGTTTTAAATATATATCTGATATAAAGTTATCGTGTTTTAAATATTTTAATGGATAAACGTCAACATGTTAACAAGTTTACGACATGATTAATGAATCATTAACCATGTCTTAAGCATATTATACGTGATTAACATATTTGAGTCATGAAATTTATCACCTATTGTACATGTGATCACGATTTTGACATAAAAACTGATTATATAAAATTCATACATGATTAAAATTTATTATATATGTGTTATATTTTCATATCATACTTAAAATTACTAAAATCAAAAGGTTTTTAACTTTTTTACCATTGTCATATCCCTTGCACTATATCTGCGCCTAGTTAGCTATAGCTTTATATTCTCCTCAATCCCCATCCATCACGTCCATTTCTATATTTAGTACTATTAATAATTTGTTGTGTTACTTGCATATATATATATATATATATGTATATCAGGTCAGTCCGGATTGATTCATAGACAATTTTTTTAATAGGAGCAAATTTAGTCTAAGTTGAATTACTTTACAATAAAATAAATATTTTAATTTTAATTTATTATAAAAATATATAAATTTGAATTAATTTTTTATTAATTTATAAATAATAATTTAAAATTTTAAATAAAATTTAATTTAAATAAAAATAAAAATATCAAAAAATTCAAGTTCTATATCAACCCGATTCATAGACATTTTTAACTGTGCATTGGCCGAACTACTTTTGGTATATAGGTGGAAGTGATTGAACCGGCTGTTAAGGGCACCCTTAATGTGCTTCAAGCATGTGTTGAAGCCAATGTTAAACGAGTTGTTGTCGTGTCGTCTGGGGCAGCTGTTTCCTTGAACCCTAATTGGCCCGTGGGTCGAATCAAGGATGAGTCTTGTTGGTCTGACAAGGAATACTGTGCAGCGACAAAGGTACATGACTAAGTTTGAAAATTCCTGATATTCTTTTTTCATTGATAGAAAATGTCTTTGAATCTCCATTTTTTTTTTTTTTTTAAATTTTGTTTTGATCAGAATTGGTACTGCCTTTCAAAAACAGAAGCAGAGAGTGAGGCTTTTGAGTTTGCAAAAAGGTCTGGCCTTGATGTTGTTACTGTTTGTCCCACTCTCGTATGGGGGCCTCTTCTGCAGTCCACCATCAATGCTAGTAGCTTGGTTCTCATTAAACTTTTAAAAGGTGGTGTCAACTCTTATCATCTACGCTATTCTGACCTTTTTTCTACAATCGTATCTAATACATATCTTTGTATTTAAATATTTTTGTATCCGAATGTCATACCTTACCATGCCTACATCTTCAAGTCGCTTGGCTTTGTGCACCGGGTTAAATGTTCTTGAAAATGAGCTCAATTGGACCTTTTATGATTTTAGAATCAAGAGGACTTTTTGACCTTGAAATTAATTCTTCTAATGCCCTATTTAGCATGGCTGTTGGATCAATTTTTGAGGTTAAAACATATGTTCAACGGCAACCATAAAGCCAAATAGGTAAAAAATTTTAACTTCATGTTTTGACAATCCGAACAAAAATAAATAAATAAAGAAAATGAAACCTCTTTGTTTGGATTGGATAAAATGAGTTTATTACTATCACATCTATAATGTTTTATTATTTTAACTATATATATATATATATGTATATATTCTTTTACATTTTAACTCCTCACATTAATTTTTCATGCCAATGTCACATTAAAAGTTTTTTTAATATATTTTTCAACACACTTTTTAAACGTGTTTTTCTCAACCCAAGGGCTTTTTAGCTTAAGCTTTTTTCAAGAAAAATGCTAGATTTAGCCCTAAAATTACTTGATATTCTAGATCGGCACTCTGCCATTTTTACTTTAGGCACAGACTCATCAAATCACTGGTGGCTTTTTCGACTTGTTGGATTGGAGACGATGGTTGTTGGATCTAGTAATTCGTATATTCGTATTATATTATATTTTTTATCGTATCGTAATTATGTTTACGATATTTTATTTTTATATGAATCTTGATATGTCAATAACTTGTATTATAAGATTTTTTGAAACATATTTGTGTTGTGTTTGTATTGTTTTATGTGTCAGATTCATGTATTCATATTTAAAATTGTTAGGTTTTGGTGCCTGAAAATTATTATTTAATATTTTGCTTTAGTCTTGGTCTTCCAGCTTTCTGCTTTTGTGCTTTTTTCATTTTGTAGAAGATTAATTACAAAGGAAACATGATCTTTTGTGGTGGCATTCTATTCTGAAATCTGTTGTCAATGCAATCTGTTGATATTTAGAAGGATACGAGTCGGTGGAAAACAGACTTCGACAGATAGTTGATGTGCGGGATGTAGCTCAGGCATTGCTTCTGGTTTACGAGAAGCCGGAAGCTGAAGGAAGGTACATATGCACGTCTCACTCGATCAAGACTCGTGACCTTGTTGAAAAGTTGAGAAGCATATTTCCTCAGTACAATTATCCTAAAAGGTACGTCTCTTACTTGCTCCACAATATATATACATATACATAGACTTTAGGATTAATGGATAAAATTGCTATCATATAGGTGAATATAGATATTTGTCACTATACTTTATTTTGATTGATATTTACTATTGTATTTTTGAGATTAAGATAAATTATACTATTATTTAATTAAATTTTATCATTAAAATTTAATATTTTATTAAATTTTACTATTCAAATTTAATTTTAAAATATTTGAAGATAAAATTAATTTAGAAAAAATTAACAGAATTTTTATTTTGTAAAATGGCAAAGCTTAATTTTTTTTGTTTTTTACTATCTGTATTAATTAATTTATTAAACACTACTTATTAAAATAAAATATTTGAAATTTTTTTATCATATTTGGTTTTAAACTCATACAAAATTAAAATTGAGTGACAAAATTCAATTAAAAATCAATATTTAATGACAAAATTTTATCACATAAAAGTAAAGTGGTAAATTTCAATACCAATTTATAACATAATAACAAATTTGTCAATTAACTCGTGTATATACATCGTGTGTCTCTCTGTCTGTGTGTTTGTTTGTCACTATATATATCAATATGGCTAGGGATTTTTCCTTGTATGATGTTGAGTTGTGGTATTAGCAGCTTTATTGAGGGAGGGGAGGAAGATAATGGTGTGCTTAGTTCAGAAAAATTACAGAGGCTGGGCTGGAGTTATCGGCCTTTAGAAGAAACCCTTGTGGATTCCGTTGGGAGCTATAAGAAGGCTGGGATCTTGGATTAAAACGTTCTATTCCTTCTTTATTTCGCTTCCATCGAATTTTATTGCTAAATGTGATGTAAAAACTTATGAATTTATAACCTATATTTTGTTATTTTGTATTACAAGTTAAGT
>JBBYHO010000015.1:24456832-24471314 GCA_038382025.1 Adansonia gregorii | reverse complement strand
TCTATTTCTGGTCCATAATGCTTGCACAAAACCTCCGGTGCAACATAATAGGGGCTCCCAACGACATCAGGAAAATATTCTCCTGGAATGGAAAAAGGATAGAAAATTAACCCCTATTAACTATGAGAGAAAACTCCACAGGAAAACTAAGGGAAAGCACTAGCACATAGTTGTGAAATTGCACATCCTTGCAAGAAGCTTCTTACAAGCACAAGAAATTTGAAATAATTCTTACAAGTAAGCAGAATTCAGCACTGAGGCACAAACTGATAATCTAGTGATCTTGACATCAGTATGGAGTTTTTCCAAGCAATTGATGGTCATTGAACCATCTCAGTCAAATAAAGGTTTATAGATTGTATTTAATTGAATTAGATATTTAGTAAATTAATTAATAAAAACCAATGAAACCACCTTCTTAAAAAAATATACTATGTTTGGCAGAGGACTGTTCCAATAGAAGAAAGTGAACTTAGAAAAATACATAAAAATATGAAATATCCAAAGGGGAAATGATCCTAATGAACAGTATCTGAAGAACATTCAGTGAACCATCATGTTGAAAAATCCCAATCATGCAAACAGCCAATATGATATATCCATAGGTCCATATTGTTCAACAAGGTATTGAACTTCCAATAAAAGAATCAAGAAAACCCTCAACTTCCGATCAGAAAAAGAAAATAAAAAACGCTGTCTCTTGGTTTTCCAGAACTAAATTAATCATTCAAGCAAAATAAATGCCTTCTAATTCAAAACTAAGATATAAACAAAAGAAAACCCCAAGAACCAACCTGGCTTATAGAAGATAGACAAGCCAAAATCTGTAGCCTTGAGAACCGCATCATCAGCAGGAGAATCAAACAAAAAATTCTCAGGCTTGAGATCTCTATGCATAACCCCAAGAGAATGACAAGCCTCCACAACGCCAACAATAGTTTTGATAAGTTTAGCAGCCTCTCTTTCACTATAATGACCTTTAGCCACGATCCTGTCAAAAAGTTCCCCACCTGCACAAAGCTCCATAACCAAGTGAACAAACACAGAATCTTCATAAGTCCCCTTGATCTGCACCACACTTGGGTGCTCAGACAAATGATGCATGATCTGAATCTCTCTCCAAACGTCATCGTAATCTTCACGGCATAAAAGCTTGCGCTTCGGGATTGATTTGCAAGCGTAAAGGGCGCCAGTAGCCTTGTGGGTACATTGATAAGTGGTGCCAAATTGGCCTTGGCCGAGCTTCTTGCCCAAGAAATAGTGGTCCCTGAGTCTGGGAGTTTCATATGGCAAAACTGCGCGGGAGGGCTTTGTTGTTGTTGATGACGATGATGATGATGTGATCTTCTTATTCATTGCCACAAATATCTCACAGATCTCTTTCCCTTTTTGTTTCCGGAAGAGAAGAGTTTTTTTTTTTCCCCCCTCTGATTTTCCCTTTTTTCCTTTTCTTCTTTTTCTACTTCAGTTCTCTTATTTTTTCATTTCTGGGGTTGGTTTGTCGTAATTGGATCGCTGACTCACTGAGTCGGTAGTGTGTTGTGGTCTTTGACCAATGCAATGGAACGGAAACAAACCTCAAAGCACCATCATTTTGGATTCAAACAAAATTTTTAATTAGATATCAAATATATAATTATAATATTAAATAAATATTAAATATAATAATTAATTAATAAAAATATATTTAATTTAATAATATGATCTTCAATATATATAATAATTAAAAATTTTAAAATTTAAATTTAATCACTTAAAATAAAATTTAATGAAAATAAAAATATTAACGTAAGAACTAATTCTTTACCAATTTAATTCAGTTTTTTTCACCAATTTGCTTTCAGTTTTGCCTATTCTTATACTTTTAGTTTTATATATATATATATGTTGATACTATTAATAAAAATCATAACTAAGTTTGAAATTATGATATTATTGAGTTAAATAACATTAATTTAATTAAAAATCTAAATAAAATGACTGAAACAAATATAAAAATTAATGTTTTTTTATCATTTCACTTAAAATAACAATTAAATATATATTTTTTACTTTAACATACTATTTTTCGAAAAATAATTATCCATCTTTTTATATACATGAAAAACTTTTCGTTTTTGGAGAAACTATTAATTTTTTAATTTATTATTTATTTCAAAAACAAATTGAAAGAAGAAAAATTTATGTTGCTTCTTAAATTCTAATACATAATTGTACATGTCAAGCCCAATAAATTACCAATATTTTCAATCACTTATAATTTGATAAGAAAAGAAAGTATCCGACATGGACGCAGCTTAAGTAGAGAGCTGCTTTGGATTAGGATCGTTGGATGTGCCTAGAGAATGTTTGTCCGTCAGATTAATTGACAGTTTTTGTTGACCCTCGTTTCATTTAATTGATAATTTTGTGATTGCTGAAGTCTAAGTTCGGGTTTTGCAAATCAATAAATTAAGAGTTATTGAAGAATTAGTGAACTTAAATTTGGCCTGAAAAAACAAATTTATTAATATTAATAGATCCACCACATCATAGTTTGCTTTGACAATTGAAATAAATGTTTTGACAATCGTTACTGTAAACCTATTACATCTGGATGATGAACAAAAAAAAGTGAGAAAAAAAAATCATAGTCAAAGGACCATTTAAACGATTTAACAAACCAAGTCAAACAGTGGATTTTCTCTTCAATATATCCTGCTAATGAGTACTCTGATCTTCGTCCAATAAGCTTTGAATGTACTTGGAATGCATCAGTTTCCATCTCGATCTCAGTTATGCCGTCATCTTGAGCAAACCCACTGCCTTCTCTTAATGTTAGTATCTCCATTATTTAAATTAAAAATAATGATCTGGTATTCCTAGCTAAAGCAGCTATTAGTATTAGATGTCCATTTGAGTCACGAAATGATCACCTCTATTCCTGCATTTCTGTTATCACCCTGTTGAGAAATATCCAAAAGCACCACATGTAGTGCACCATTTCAAAGGGATGTGGTGTGGCTTGTCCCTCATGTGGTTTACGCCTTTCATCAAATTCTTTGAAGCTTTGGTCGATAATCACTCCAAGTTTATCTCCATCCTGGTTTTGTTTATCAAACTTAAACCTTGTTTCGGTTGTTCTAAATGGAGCAAAGGCTATACACCATAACCGGATTGTGTCCATGCCTATCGAATAATAGAGATTAGTCAACCAATCTGTGAAGGTGGCTCTTAACACCTCGTAGATCCTCTATACACTTCTCCTTACAAGGTATACGTTTGTTACTTGAAGGTTTTGTTAACCGGCAAGATATCATGGCATGCTCTCCACACCTTTAATCTCCTTGGCTCTCGCCCATTACCTTCATGTCTTTTAAGTCTTATGACCCGAGCGAACTGAGTAAAAACCAGAGGAATCATCTCGTCATATGATTTTAACTTCATCTTGTGATCTACTTGGATGTAAGCTTAGTATAGCCTGAGCATTCTTGTTTGTAAATATCTCCATGATTGGCTTCTTATTCCATTAATGTCTTGTATCACCCAATAGAGTATACACCAAAGTATCCTGCTTGAGGTCATCCATGGAGTACTTATCATCCCAATTGTCATCCTCATGTACTTTCTTGTCATTCCCTCAGTGCCAACATAGACTTTCCACTAATGTTTTCTTAATTGCCCAAATGCTAAGCCATGCATAGGATGGCTAATGTCCCACTTTTGAATTGAGGTTTATGGAAAGTTTCTGGACTTAAAGATTCAAAAAAAATATCTTCATTGTGGAAAACGCGTCACAATTATTTTGCCAGCATTGCCATACTGAAGGAATTCACAAAGTTTGTCTTAACGAATAAACCTTCCTTTTGTTGTCCTTTTGTCCATACCAAAAATTGCAAACCATCCTCCTCTTTCTATAAAGCTATTTGGCAATAGAAAACATGACATTGCATTGGTTAGTATGGATTGAGTAATCATTTTGGACAAAATCTCACGTCTGCTCTCGACAACAATCATTTTTTCCACCCCTGAACCTTCTTGTCTACTCTCTCCTTTATAGTTTGAAGATATGCCCCCCTTTTGCGTCCATAAAAAAAGGGAATGGACTTATGGACACCAAGCACATTCTTTATTAAGTCCTTATGCTCCCATTCATGTTCTTGCTAAAGAAGACAACAATTTAGCAATATCGACACTTTGTGTCTAAAAGCCTTTTCATAAGCATACAATAATCTCCTTTATGCAATATTGGAACTCAATTGCTTTAACAAAAGAGAGGCTATCATATGTAAAAACAAATACGATACGATAGGGCAATTTCTACAAATTGAAGCCCTTTTAATATCGCTATTCTCTTCAGCTCTTTAAAATAGATTACAAAATCCCTCAACAATAAAAAGAAAAAGGTACAGTGACAAAGGGTCCCCTTAGCTGAGTCCATGGCCAGGATAGATAACACAATAATTCCGTTTATTAAAATAGAATGTGTAACTGATAAGATACACTTCATTATTAATAGTACCCAACATTCATCAAATCCTATCCTTTGCATCGTTCCTTTTAGAAAAAGCCATGCAACCCGTTCATAAGCTTTTCTTATAGCTAGCTTAAGTGCTATCTATCGATGTATCCTTGTCTTTATTATTCATGGAATGAAGAATCTCAAAAGCAGTTGAAAAATTGCTAATAATTAACTTGCTTGGCACAAATACACTTTAGTTTTAAAATACGAATATGAAAGGATCGTATCCTAGTTAAGTCTAACCTCATGCATTTATTGGATTTTAAAAATTGATAATACAATATAAAATAAATTGCGAAAGATATAAACATAGAATAGCTAGATTTCCCTATGGATCTGCAGGGAGGGACTAAGGTGAAGTAGACATTAAAATTTTTTACCAAAATTGAAACACTCATCATTTAAGGTTACCTGATTCTTAGATCTAGTAATCTGGAGTAATATGAAGTTTGAAGAATGCCTGTAAATCTATGGCTGGGTCCCTAAGAGGATTCTTGAGATCACGAGCAGCATATATTTCTGCCTCTAGCGGTAATCCATACGGATGCAGTTGAGCCTTCACAAAGTCCAATGGTTCTCTAATATTATCTAAAAGGCTTATTAGTCCTCAACCAAAAGGGAGGATTGAAAAACGTTTTCCATCACATAATGTGAGAAAAAATCTAGGGAGGTAACGCTGTAAAATAAAAGGAAAAGAAATTTTGTATGGGTATGGAGACTAGTGCAAACTTGGCCAATCTCAACCATAGGTAGTGGACATTCTCTTAAGGGTACAAAACTACTTTTTCACTTTTGTAAACACCTAATTTTGTCTAGGCCCCTACCAAAGAAGTGAAGCTCAATCTGAGGCCCCAGGTGTAATAGATGCATCATTTTTGATATCATAGGACTTGATTAGAAAGCTAGATAACAATATTAAAGAATAGAATAACAAAGAGGTAGTGTGTGATGCCACATCACCGATTCACGACAACTCAGTGCCAAGGAGGGAAAAATGAAGGTTTGAAATGTCTATAACCAAATTGAATGATTGGAAACTTTTGGGATATAAAAAATGTCATTTTCTTGAAATTCATGGAGATGTATCAATACATTATCATGTTTTGGTCATTCCAGGCATGGAACATGCATCATATCAATACAAAGGCATATTATATTGACACAATGCTCATTGTATAAAAAAAAAGCCATATTGTGCCGATACAATGTCGTGATTTTCATGTATTTTTTGTTTAAAAAACTCTTATATGAATATAAACACCTATGTATCAATACTGCATGAAAATTGTCTTCATGAACAAGCTTTTTCAACCAAGTTTTATTACATTTCAACTTTCTAATGGCCTTGGAGCACTTTATAAGCATACAAGAAGCCTTTTACAAACATTTGTATATTGAAACATAGGCATGAGAACCACTTATATAGCTTAAGCCATTAAAGCTTGAATAAGCTTTAAATAAACAAGATTAATGCTTTAATCATACTTAGGAACCAAATGGCATCTAGCTTGGTTGTTTTCTAACTATTTTGAGTCTAGTTTAGCTGAATTCCAATAGAGGGCTATTTTGAGTTAAAGCTAAAACCTTTTTCTTACATGGAATAAGATATAGCCATTTCGAGTGCAGATTCTCTTTGCAGCTAAGATTGTCCACCAAACTTAGCTGAAATCATGCTCTAGTTGGAAATATTTTAGCCTTTGACCAGATCATTAGTCTTATAGAAGGATTACTTGTAAGCAAGCTTCGGTCAGTTATCAAGATATGGATGAACTTGCATGAAGATGAGATGATCAACCAAAAAGGGGTTAAAAACATCTTGGAGATGTTTATTAGAGGGGATCTTTTTAGCTATCAATTGAAAAAAAAAACAAAGAGCAAAAAAAAAAGAAAAAAAGAAAAAGATAGAAAAAATAGTGATAGCTTCAAGATTTTAAGGTTATTTTATTTCATTTTTGTTAAAACTTTAAGTGATGAATAAAATCAAGATAGGGTGAATTGATTTTCCAAAATTTTGGTAAATTAAAACTTTGATAAATAAAATTGAGAAATCTAAAAGATAAACTTTAGAGTGCAAGTTAGTGAATATAAATAAATAATTAAAAACAAGGGAAAGAAAAGCAAACTCAATGATTTAGAGAGGTTTAGCCTCAATTGCCTACGTCCCCTGCCTTAGCCTCACTTGCCTCGAATTTTCATAATTCATTAACTTGAATTGTCTACTTTTCAAGGACAAGGATAACCTTTACACTCTCAATCTTTCAAGGCTAAGATAGAAACCTCTACCCTCTATCTTTTATGACTAAGATAGAACTACTTTTGAACGCTAAGTAGAAACCTTCTGTACTTTTCAATGGTTAAGTAGGAACCTCCCCTTTTTATAAGGATTTAAATGTGAACAAATAAAACTTCTAAAAGTTAGGTGTTTACAAAAGTTTTGGCTTAAGAAAAATATATATCTAAAGATACAAAATGAATAATACAAAGATAGGAAGATTTAATCCTTTACAAGATAAACTACTTAGCAAAAATGAAATATTTGACTTTAAGCGCAATTTCTCTTCTCTTGCCTATGTTTGTTAAAGGTGTTGGAGTAGCTTATTTGTAGCCTTGATCATGATTCTAGCCGTTGGGAACATTTGGTGAAGTAATATAGCCGTTGGAGTCTTCATAAATGTCATTTCCTTTTGTTCCCCATGTTGTTGTATCAATATAATACTAAGAATATTGATACATGAGTTAAAAATATAATGGTTACAAGCTTCTGTATCGATACATAAGGTTGAGTATCAATACTTATCATCTTGTATCGATACATACGCACTTGTATCATTACATTCAGGGGTTTCAACCAAACATTGGCTATTACCAATCAATGTATCGATACAAATAAGGTGAGTATCAGTACTCACTACAATGTATCGATACCATTGAGGGGGTTTAAGCATAGTATCGATACATTTATGCATTCTGTCGATACGTCCCTTTAAAATCCTTTGTGAAATGATTTTCCTTGGATTGAAAATGACACAAATATATCTAAAAAAATTCTAAGTATAATGTGCATTTTAGAACATCTATTTTTGAAAAAATAAAAACTTTATTTTTTTCAAAATATTTTTCAATTAAACACAAGTATTAAGTTAGAAATAGCTTAGTACAAATTAATTTAGTTTAAGCTGCTTGTTATATCAAAACCAAAATTAATTCAAAGCTAACATTCTTCAACTCTGATTTTGCATTTTCTTTTCTTTTTTATGAAAGCTTGATGATCTTAAGCAATGTCTAGGTGATTATCTATGACAAGGAGTAAGAACCAAGTTATGGCCAAATCTTAAGTTATGACCTCAAACCACTATATTTTGTTGTTCTTTGGTAGTTTTTGTTAAAAGTTCTATAATACCCAAGTTTTCCATGAAGAAAGTTTGTTTCCAAATATTTTATGTTGATTTTCTTAGTTTCACATAAGTTTTCATTATGTATTTTTCCATATTTTGATTATGGGTTTACTTTTATGTTATCTATATTTTATGATGAGAATGATACATGCATTTTATGAAATCTCCATGCATTATTGTCATGATTTACATGTCCACGCATTTTTATGAATATATTGTGATTATGGCAACATCATAATGCATCTATGTAAATCTATGTTAATGTCGTGTTTTAAAAGTAAAATCATGTATGATGCAACGTTAGTATGATTATTAGTGAAAAATGATGCTTAGATATGTATTTAGAAGTGTTAGAAATTCTAGGGACTAAATGTAATTTTGTCATTTAGGTCATTTTCCATGATCCAGGGACTTAAATGTAATTTTGAAAATTTTGATGGCATTTAGGTCATTTTTCATGACTTAGGGACTTTTATTGCATTTCATGCATTTTAATGTCATTTAGGTAATTTTCCATGATCTAGGGACCTAAATGCAATTTTGTTAATTTTAATATCATTTAGGTCATTTTCTATGACTTAGGGACTTTTATGTCATTTCATGCATTTTAATGTCATTTAGGTCATTTTCCACGATCTAAGGGTTTTCTATAAATTTATCTATATTGGGGTCATTTAGGTCATTTTTCATGATCTAGGGACTTTCATCCAGTTTTATGTTTTTTAGATATATGTAAGTCATCTTCCATGATTTAAGAATTATTATGCAAAATTTCATACATTTAAATCATTTTCTATTATTTAAGGACCTTTCCATAATGTTCATGCATGTTAGGTCCATTTATATTATTTTCTATAATCAAAGGATCATTTTGCAATTTCATATATATATTTTAGGGGTTGGGTTCCATCCATTACTTTTTTGTCCATTTCTTTCTAATATGTTTGTCAACACCATTCATATTTATAGAATCTACTTATAAATTATCAAAGTTAAATTAAAGTCAAACTTATAGATGGTGATTAAAGTTATATTAGATAGTAATTGATAGAAAAAAAATAGGGGGAATCTTAATCCATACTTTGGAGTCATTTTCATGATGTTATACTTTAAATTTAATATATTTATATGTTAACTATAAAATAATTTTTTTTCAAAATCTAAGGAAATATCCCTGAGTTAAAATAGTCCATAAGTGTGTTTCTAGTATATAAAAGTTACCTCGTCACTTATTTTACACAAAGGAGTACCCTCTTTAAATAAGTAGATTGAAATTTTCAATTTTTCCCAAAAGTAAAACTTTCACATTACTCTAGGTTTTTCGGAGGGATGCAAAAAATATTTTGATTTTCAAAAAATATGAAAATCCAATTTACTTAAGATGAAAAATAATATTAATTATAAATAATTTCCAAAAATGAGGAACTATAATTAAATACAAAAAAAATTAAAACCAATCAATAATCGAGACTTTAGCCAACACGTACTTATAACACATCAATTTTCGAATGTTATGAGAGGGATCAATCTTTACTCGTGATTATAACTGGCTCTCTAACCCTTTCACTCGAACATTGCATAAATGTAGACTTTGAAACTTGTTTTCGAGGGTTTCATAAACCTTAAAATACGATTCCGGTAGGTGATCAATCTCACCTAGCCAAAACTAGATTAGTGACAACTCTGAAATATTTTGTCATTTTATAATGACCAGTTGGGGTTAAGTTAGACAAGTAATTCATTCGATAATTTAGTCTTATCCTAGTACAAATAAAATGAAATTTATTAGTATAAGTCTGGCGTGTTGGATTCCTAACTTAAAATATATATATATATATATATAATGTCATACTTACATATGGCGAAGTGATTCCATTCTTTTATTTGTATGTCTTGTCTAGATATGGTGAGGTGATTTTATCACATGCTTTGCGTGTCTAGTCTATACATTGGAGATGACTTTATCATGTTATTTGTGCATCTTATTTGGATATGAAAAAGTAATTTTCATGTTCTTCGTGCATTTTATCTGGATCTAGCAAAGTGACTTCCCTTGTATACAGGTAGCTTAAAGGTCCTGATGTTCTTTGTGTGTAAGTGGTGAAGTGATTTCTATATATCTTTTATATGCGATCTTTGATATTATGCTCGCATATGGCGAAGTGACTTCATCACCTTATTCACATGTCTTGTTTTGGATATGGTGAGGTGATTTTATTATGTGCTTCACGTGTCTTGCCTAAATATGGTGAGATGATTTTATCATGTTTTTCACCCATCTTATCTAGGTATGGCGAAGTGACTTGCTAGGTACATGTGCAGCTTAGGTATCCTAATGGTTTTTGGCATGTGAATGGTGAAATGAATTTTTCTATGACTTTTATATGTGATCTTTGATATCATACTTCATATGGTGAAGTGATTTTTAATCCCTTTTATTCACATGTCTTGTTTGGATATGGTGATGTGATTTTGTCACGTGCCTTGCATGCAATATTTGGATGTTATGAGATAATTTTATCATATTCTTCATGCGTTTTATCTAGATATGGTGAAATGGCTTCCATCATACACTTAAAGTTCCTGATGGTTGAAGTGATTTTTTTATGCCTTTTATATGTGATATTTAATTTCATACTTGTATATGGCAAAGTGATTTCATTCCCTTATTCGCTGTCTTGTATGGATATGGTGAAATGATTTTGTCACATGCTTTGCGTGTCCTGTTCGGATATGACGATATCATGTTATTGCGTTCTTTGTATGTCATGTTTGGATATGGCGAGGTGAATGTGTAGCTTAAGAGTCCTGATGGTTCTTGGCATGTAAGTTGCGAAGTGATTTTTTTAGATTACTTAAAAATTTGCCAATGATTGCATTTTTTTTATTAAATTATTTATAGGCTGGACCAAATCAGTTAATAGATTTACAATTATAAAAACTCAAGATCCACAATTTAAATAATTCGAGTGTCAAAATTATATGATATGAATCCAAATGACTTAAATATAAAGTTATCCAAGATGATTTGAACTAAAACATAATCTAAAGATAAAATTCAAATTAATAAAATTTAAATTGATCCGATCTGAAATCAATTGATCCATCCAATAGTGAAGCCTATATAAGAACAGAGACAAGGGTACATGGACCACTTTCTATATGTCTCCTACAAGTAATACAACTAATTAAATTGGAGTAGTAACAAATAATTTCAACTACGACTAGTATAAGTGTGTATTAAATTGGATAAGCAATAAACAATTCCAATTAGAATTAGTGTACCTATAATTTTTTAACATTTTAATGCAAATTATTATGTATTAAAATTTATATAAATGTAAAATACATTAGATATGATCATAACATGATAAAATATATAAATTTATTTATTTATATATTTTCTTTTTAGTTTTTTTAGTTATCAAAAAAGCGAAATTCTACCGGGGTAAGTTGGCATAAATTGAATTTAAAATGCTGAAAAGCCTAGTAGTTCGAAGATCAACCATGACCTTTAAGGACATAGAAAGAGCCTTTTGAATAGACGATGCGACGTTTCATGAAGTGAGCAAAAAGTTTGTGATGGTCCAGGTAACAATGGACTAGTTTATTCTAAAAACAGCCTAGCATTTTACAAATCCAGCATGGCGTTTGAGTTTACTATAATAATTAAAATAAATGCCACAATGCCTTTATCATGTAAATGCGCCGGTTTTGTGAACTTAACAAAAAAGCCATAATGGTCAAGGCAATAGTGTGTTTAAATGCTTTAAGAACTGGCCCGGCATTTAGGGTATCTAGCATGGCGTATAAGTTTGATACAGTAACATAAATATATGCTGTTGCATTTAGAATATAAGCACGACGGTTTAGGGAACTTAGCAAAAACACCATGGCTGTCCAAGGTTCGGTGTGCATATATACTCTGAAAATGGCTTAACATTTAACGAATTCAACAGGGCGATTAAAATTAGTACCCTAATTATAATTGAAATTGATCATTACTTATCCAAGTATTCCAATTTAATATACATTTAGAGTAGCTATAATTGAAATTGGTTGTTAGTAGATCAATTTGTATGTATTGTGATACTAATTGTAGTCGAAATTGGGGATCAGTAATCTAATTGATGGATTTGTATATGTAGTTACACTAATTCTACTTGAAA
This sequence comes from Adansonia gregorii, assembly GCA_038382025.1. Classification (NCBI taxonomy): domain Eukaryota; kingdom Viridiplantae; phylum Streptophyta; class Magnoliopsida; order Malvales; family Malvaceae; genus Adansonia; species Adansonia gregorii. The sequence continues at coordinate 24,459,249 of JBBYHO010000015.1, read as the reverse complement.
TTATGATTAGTAGACCAATAGATGAATTTATATATATAGTTATATTAATTCTAATTTTAATTGGTGATTAGTAGTCCAGTTGAAGAATTTTATTATGTCATTATACTAATTCCACTCTAAATTAGTAATTTGCCGTCTAATTGTCAAATTTGTGCATATATTTATAGTAATAGTAGTTGGATATTAGTTATTAGTAGTTCAATGATGAATTATGTATATATATAGTCACACTTATTCTACTTTAAATTGGTGATTATTAGTCCAAATAATGAATTTGTATATGATTATACTAATGGTAATTCAAATTGGTGAATATGTGATTAATAATCCAATTGATAAATTTGTATGTGTAATTACACTGAATCTACTTTAAATTAGTAGCTAGTAGTCTAATTGATCAATTTTTACGTATATTTACCTCGAACCCAATTTTTTTTAAATATAAGTAATAAAAATCTGACTTTCTATATATATAAGATTATTTTTAAAAAATTAAACATGTATCTATCATAGAATAATATAAGCATCCAACACGTGCTCCCAACTTCTAGATTATTACACTTTAATTTGTCTCCAAAGCAGTTTTTCTGTTGAGAGAAAAAACCAAAATCCAAATTCTAAAACGTATTTTTATTTTATATGTTTTCGTTTTTTCCGGAATTTAACCACAAGCTCCGCCTACCCGAGCCTGGTGCAAGCCTAGACTACGATATCAAACAACAGGACCCAGCAAACCTTAAAGTCCATTATTGCCCTAACATTGAATATTTCATTCCTATGCTTGTAACGCTAGGGTGACTATTAGTACGTTCAACCGACTAAATCAGTTGGAACTAATTTCATTTGATTTTGATAAAATTTATTTTAAAAAATAGATTTAAATCAGTTTACTCAATCAGTTTATATGGTTTTTTTTTTAAAAATTTAAATACTTAAATTGGCCGACATTTAAAAAAAAAATCATATATTATTATCCATTAATTTAGACCCAATTCAATTATTTTATCCATAATTATATTACTTAATTTTATAAATTTAAAACAAAACTCAAACCAGCATAACAATTCAATTTTTAATTCCTTATATAGAGTTAGTTAAATTAGTTTTATCGATATTTCAAGTTTGATCACATTAAATTTTTAAAATTTTAAAATCAAACTAACTAATTACTCACACCTTTGTATCCCTTCAAGTTGTATCACAGCGATCTCCCTCCCACTCCACAGAATATATTCATGAATTTTGTTAATATATTCATTAGTGCAAGACAATAGATATCTCTACATAAATAAATTGATTTGGAGGAAACATTTCATGACAAATAGATGGAATATCCTTACCATCGCCAGTAGGATTTTTTATTAGAATAATATAATTTTTTTTATTTATCAAAATAAATTATTTTTAAATTATTTATCGAAATAGATCAATTTTAAATCAACATAAAAAAATTATAAAATTTAGTTGAAAATCGTTAAATTAAATGATAATTTTTTAATACATAAATACTCTTATTAATACTCTTATCGAAAAATCACCATCTTTCCCAACACGTATATGTATACATACCTATATAAATCTTGGAAAACTTTTGAACAATGAAGTAAAGTAATAATTATTAAAAAAGAGCAAAATCAAAAAATTAATTATAAAAAAGAAAATAATAATTATTAAAATTACTAACAAAAATTTTAATTACCTTTTTACTTCTAATTTTATTCTTTTCTTTACTGTTGCTATTCTTTATATTGTTAATAAAACCGACTCGTCCTGTATATATAAAAATATATAAATTATATATATTAAAATAGTATTTACAAATAATAAAATATTAAAAATTATTTTTATTAATCCTGAGTTAATATTTAAAAACTAATAAAAATATTTTATATTAAATCTTGATTTATCATTTACAAATAATAAAAAATAAAAATATTGAATTATATTTTGTATTAAATTTTGAATTACTATTTAAGAATAATTTCATTGAAAAATATTTTATATTTTGGTGCTTCATTGGTCAATTTCTCAATTAGTGTGAAAAAAGATACTTCATTGGCCGATTTCGCAATCGATATGAAAAAAATTACAAAATAATTTGTATGAAAAAAATTTGAGAAATCGACATATTAAAAAATTTTCTAACATATTTTATATTATATATAATATATTAATTCAAGATTTCGTATAAAATAGTTTTTAATTTTTATGATTTTTAAATAGTAATTCAAGATTTAATAAGATATATTTTTTATTTTTATTAGTTTTTAAATAGCAATTCAAGATTTAATATAAAATATAATTCAAGATTTTTTTTATTATTTGAAAATGATAAATCGAGATTTAATATAAAATATTTTTATTTTTATTCGTTTTTAAATATTAACTCAAGATTAATAAAAATAATTTTTAATATT
>JBBYHO010000015.1:24387640-24403707 GCA_038382025.1 Adansonia gregorii | reverse complement strand
AGTTAAAGTTCTAATTTATTTATAAATATCCTTCGATAGTATCATAAAAATATTTCTCTTACCAATTCATCCTTACATAAAATTGAATTAAAAAGAAACTCATTAAACTTAAACTTTAAACTGACAACACATGAAATTCTCGTATATTGTAGATCAATTTATCAAAATAAATGCGTATGAAACACATGTTATAATAATTTATGCTTTAGTATAGTTAATATTAGTATATATAATTTTATGTTTAATCGATTATTTGCTTAGCTGATCAATAATTTTGTATTCACTGTGTTTGATAAATTTCAAGAATTCAATGGCCTCTTTCTTATTTACTATCTCTTTAACCTTCTCGAATTTTAAGTCACTAATCTTAACCGGAGGGGTGTTGGAAATTACAGTGATGTCGATCTTCTGATTCTCTTGAACAAAAATACTATAACATCTACGGCTGTAGGTTAAATGGCTAACTTCTAATAAGTCAATAGTAATGGTTGACTGAATAGGCTCCTCGATCATCATGACTCACCTCTTATATTTCCAAGGAATGTCTTTGTCACTCTGATATAAGAACGGTACAAGAGTTTCTATGAATAGCCTCGAAATTGGCATCATAGAACTCACTACCAAAGTTGATTATCCATAGAAGATAAGGGGGTCCTCCTATCCCATATGATGGTTATGTCATTGTTTGCCCAATGATATTCACTGATTTAGTAGGAGCTGCTTGCTTTTTATCATTAGAATTCAATGCTACCTTCATCCATCATTCTTTGGACCATTGCTCGAAATTCTTTGTATGTTTAAAGAGTATGGCCATAAATAACTTGGAAATCATAAAATCATCCAATTCTTCTTCTTATCTTTCAATTGTATTAAGCATTCTTAACTGAATCAATATCCGCCAAACCAGACTCATTGGCATCTTAACTTTTTTTATGTTTTTCTTAACCTCATAACCATCCTCGACACCAATCATAATTACTATTCACTTAGTATGGTTTGGTAAAGGATTTGCGGTGACATTCAGCCTTTGGTTCATCCCAAATTATAGAACCTTAGAATTATGAGGCTTTGTACACTTTGCTTGAAAGAAATGTAGTTCTCAACATCATGCCCTGTTGCTCCAACATGATAATCACAATGGGCTTGAGGCTATACCACTGAGGGTATAGAGGTTTCTTCTTAGAGACATATACGAGGTCAATAAGATGCCCTTGGAGTAAAGGTTTATAAAACTCTTTGTAGGTCATAGGGATAGGGTCAAACTGTTGTCTTAGTTGGTTTGTACCCTAATTATTTAGTGCGTTATTGATAGGATTATTAACTTTTTGGTTGGTTCACGGTTGGTTGTTTCATTGGATTTGATAGGATTGTAAAAGATGGGCTATAGTTATGGCATACATCAGTTAAAGAGGTATTATAATAAGGTTAAAGTAGGGTGCACTTGGGTAGTAAGGACTAGCACTTGATTCTGGCTTGGTTAGGATGGGTTAGCATAGCTTATGGCATTTGCCTCTTCTTTTCTTCTTTTTTTTTTTAGCAGTAGGCCTCTTGCTTGATCCAGATGGCTCACCCATAAACATCTTGTCATTCTTAATTACTGCGTCAATCATTTTCCAGATAAAACCAAATCGATAAACTTTTTAGTAGCATTCCCTAGTAGTTTCTCATAAAACCAAATTGAATGGCTACCCCAGTTAGACTCTGTTAAAAATAATGGATAAAGAGTTCTTCTCTTTTTCTTACCTTACAATTTTTTAAGGTACATCTGAATATGAAATGCAAGGTCAGTCGTTCTATTGAACTTCTCAAAATCTGGCACTTTGAACTTTGGGGAATGACAAGATTGGACACCAAAGACAAAGATTCAGCATCAATGGCTCTAAATTTATCACTATATTTGATAGCTCTAAGATGCTTCTCTAAAAGCTAAAACTTACTTATATCATTGACAGGTATTGCAGATTTTTGACCATTCATCCTTTCTTGCTATTCATGGTCAAGGGTTATAGGATCGACCAGAGAAACTCTTGTACTTGCTCTTTGAGATCCGAGGATGAATCGATTCATTGTCGTAGGGCTCAAGTAGATTACTGGTGGTACCGATGGGGCTGGCATCATATTAAGTTTTTGCTCTTGATAATTATCTTTCTGGGTAACTTCAGTACTACCGATAGGGTGATTTTCTGGGTTAGCCAGTTCTTTTCCTATATACACAGTACTAGCTTATCCTTTTTCCTTAGTGGAGGCTGTTATTAACTCCATGAGTTTCATGATCTGGGCTTGCATTTTGTCTTGCTGACGGAGCATTTGATCGTGTGATTCCCTATAAATTAACTTAAGATGTTCAATACGTGCTTGATGATCATTTTCCATGATCTTTTTATGGTGGCAAGTATTATAGAATTAGAAATAACGATTTCGTGTTCCTTCAGAATCCCTTGAATTTTTATGAATATTCTCATATTAGGCTTTTATGACACGTGTTTATTGATGATTGCTTATGATAGAATAATGGAATAATGTTATATATGGAATCATGATAGTGAATGATTATTGACATGAATAAAGTAGCAAAAGAATTGAGCTACTTATACAAATGTGAGAGATAATTGGCTTGCAAGTCAACTTCACCCACATTGTCTTTAATGGAGTAGGAAAGAAAGTTTGATCACATATGGTTGCATTCAAAGGTGTCTAACATTATTGCATCGTTTAGTCACATGTTTGAAGAACTTTAACAATTTCTACTTATGGTCTCTAACGAGTATTATATATTGCCTTAAAAACTTAGGCTACTTCGACTATGTCCATCGCATGTCTTCGGGACCTATCTTGCCCTCTTCATATGTCTTTGAGGCTTAATTGTGTTTAAGGTCCTCGAACTTATCTTTGAATTGTTGATCCTCAAACCATGCTCTAACATCTTCAAAAAAATCGAAGAACGAAAGTTAGCTGTTGTTTCATGACAAACACCCTTTGTTAAACACTAAACCCTTAGCCAATTGCCCTATAATGACGATTATAATGCATGCAACAATCTAAAAAATGGAAAGAAAAATAGGTCAGTAACAATATAAAATAATACAAGCACGAATAAAAAATGAAAGAATGTAAATAACTTACAAAAAATGGCCTGACACTAGGCGTTACTATGCCTAAGGGCAAATAAGATAATTATGACAGCAAACAAATAGCATAAAGGTGGGTCCATGTTAAAAAATTACTTGTAAAGAGATAACATGATACCTGACACGGATAAAATTGATTGACTAAGTGGCGATGTTTGTTCATCACCATCGTTAAGCCTTTGTTTGGACAGCCTGAGTTTGTTTGGGTCAGACATGACTATTTTAAGATGACACAGGGCATTATAGGTGATAACATTTGCTTGTCATCACCCACTTATTAAAGAAGATTAGCCGCAAATCATTACAGCATACCCTAAGAAATGATCATGAAAAATATAAATATAAGCGATAACGTTCATTCATCATTGCCGACATGATCATGGTATATAAAAGTAAAGGTAAAGAGTTTCCCTGAGTGACCCTATTCTCTAGGTTATTCTAGTAGCAATCTAGTATGGTTTGACATGATTTAGCTCATAGAGTTGACTATATATGTTTGAGTTAGCATCTAAATTGGTATCTGAATCGTTCTTCCATCAGATAAAGATAGTTAAGGCACCCTGATCCTAGGCCCATTGCGAGTTTGGCAAAACAAGTTTGACCCGGTGGATGTATTTCTTTATCTAAATGCGGAAGGGCACTCATGAGAGACATAATTAATTTACACCCCAAAAGATCTTGCCATGCCTATGTGTAAGGTTATTCGCGAAGGCAAATAGCTCACTTCCTCTTAATAATTAGGATACTAACTTCACCATGGAGTTTGAGGGAAGTCTAATGTAGATGCAACTGCATAATGTGTGTCAAGGAAACAATCAAACCTTTTATTTACCTTCGTATTACCATATTTATTAAATCAACATTTATGCAGGAATGAGGTAATCCTAATCTAATGGCAAAAATCACAACAAATAAAAAATTAGTAGACAAAAAATTGTACGGGATTATGGTTAAATAATGATCAAAACTGAAAAATTGAGACCTAAAAAGGACAGGGCTAGTCATAGGATTAACTCTTTAAATTTGTCTTCAGTTAAGTCGCCAAGCTATCGGTAGCATGCTTCCCATGAAAAAAGTGCATGCGACTTAACAATATTTCTTAACGGGGAAAGGTTCTTTCGATTGTGACCTTTTTTCTTTTTTTTGACATAATGGTAGGGAAAAAGTATGAATTTTTGGCTTTTGACCCTAAAAAGAGATCGACGAACGAATAATTCATCTAACTAGTCTTGGGTGGCCACCATGAAACCACTAATAATTGGAGTCACCACTGATCATTTGGGCTAGGCATGATCAGGCACCTATTAAAATCAATATTTTGAGTCACAAAACTTGAGACATCAGTTTCGTGATCTATGTGGTCCAAAGATTCGATGGTTGGGTTCGAGGTTGGTTACGCACAAAAAGGCATGAACCTCTCCACAATGCTCGAAATCAATACCTTTCTAGCCATGTCCCAACTTGGTTTCAGTTTTCTTAGTTTTGACTTGTCATTGTTTAATATAATCCCCTCTTTAATGCATGAATTTTGTATAAAATAGGAAACTCAGGTTTTGAAGAAAATTTGAATCTCATATGGGCCTTGAAGAAAGGAAGAACATAGAGATTCGAATTAAAAATGCTTTTCAAGTTTAATAACTTTTTAAAAAAAAAAATAAATATTTTGTGTCAAGCACTAGAGAGATACCAACATAAAACATCGCCTTTGTGATTTTTTTGAAAATGGTTTTGCAAATATGAATGCGAGGTGAACAGCACAAGGGAAAATGTGTTAATAAAATGAAAAACAAATAATATTGCATACAATAAATCACATAAAATAAGGGAAAATGGGAAGGGACAAACATGATGTATCTCGACATTGTCATTAATTACCTTGACATAATCGAGTTGATAATTTTAGAGATGCATTAAGATCCATTGACTAATCGAAGTGTAAAAATGAGTTTGAATATTGAAAAGTTTGAAGGAAATACGATGAGGGAAATTTTAATTTTTTTTCTTGACAATTTGAGAAAAATGAGATTGACAAATTTAAACTAATGAATTTTAACTATTTTTTGACAATCTTTGAAAAAGAACGAGATTGGAGTATCCCCTCAGAATACAAGGTTAAAGTATCCCCATAAATAAGACTTTGGTAAGTTTCAAAATTTGAATGAGGTTACAAAAGCAGAGTTAAAGTATCCCCTCGGAGGATGGGGATTGGAATATTCCTAATGAAAACTTCAATGATTTTAGAGAAACAACCTCGATGGATTTATTTTGAAAAAGGTTTAATGATTTTTTGATAAAATGACCATTTTTTTAATAAATTCTTGACAAAATAGGTGATCTTTGATTAAAAAATTGATAAAAATAAGGATGATAAAGCTTAAAAATTGGTCATGCCTTGATCTAAGCCTACGAAAGTCAGTATACGTTCCTTTTAACTAGATGGATTGATTAGGATCACAATGAGGCATTTAAATGCCTCAGAGTGGGAGTTCGGAGGAATCAACTTATCTTGAACAATGCTGAAAATAGGGGACAACATCGCATTATCCCCATTTTCAATTTTATTCCGGAAAAATATGAAGTTTTGAGAGGTTGTGCAAGATACCATTGAAAAGTTAACTTGATAAAAATCAATATATAATTATTCCAAAAATCCTAGAAAATTGCCTCTAAGATGGAAATGCTTTTCAAAGTAGGGTCTGGTTTGATACTAACAACATACGCAGAGGAAGTGGGGCAGCTGACTTTGAAAAATCATTTTGGACTCATAAAGAATCGTTAAACCATAAAAGATACCCTTTTGGAAAGGGAATTTCATGTTTGAAAAATCCAATAAAATCATCTGATGGGCCGAAATGGTCCAAACAGAATGTGAATTGCTGATTCTAGGGGTTCTTGACAGTAATGCTTTAAAAAATCATAACTCCTTCATTCGAAATGATCTGAGAGTAAGCAAGACACATTAGAAAGGTGATTAATGCCTTCATAGGAAATATGTCAGAAAATTCGTGAAAATTTTTTTATGGTTCAAAAATAATTTTTAAAGTCATGAATACAATGCTGCCAGCATAAAATAAGGGAAATTTTTTATTTTCTTGGATTTTTCCAGGCTAAATTCGAGCCACGGACATCCAAATATCCATGGTAGAAATCAATGAGTGACATGGGCTTCATGAGCTCATCCACACAATCCCGATGTATTTTGGGATGATGAAACAACCCATTAACCATGCCATAAACATAAAGATTCTAAACAAAGATCAAGGCATGAACAAATTTTGACACTAAAAAAGACATTATATTTTTTATAAAAAAATTAGCTTCTTTTAACCTTGAATCCTAACATAAATAGCTGAGTATTGCCCAAGATTTAGAATGTCAATTTGTGAAAATAATAGACCAAGATTAATCCTATTACATGGGTTAATCTTAATCTAACTTGGGGTATTTTTTACAAATATATATATACAAATTATCACATCAAATGAGAATGATAAAAACAATAAATCAATAATATTAAAAATCAAAGGCGTAGAACAAATATCATCAAGAGATATTTAAGCAAGTGTTTCATAATGATAAAGTACAACCTCAAACATAAAAATGTTACCCCAAGTCCTAGTACTAGTTTTAAATTTTTTTTTTTTAAGCATTTCATGCTTGAAAACTGCTAAGGCTTAGTGGCACCTTTTTTTTTCTTCTATATAGATGGCTTAGGTTTGAAACCCAGGCCACTTAATCTTGTTTTTTGTTTTTTTTTTTCTTCTTTCCTTTTTCTTCTTTCTTTCTCTTTCTTTCTTTCTTTTTTTCCCCTTCTTTTTTTTCACCCTAAAACCAAAACATAAAATAAAAACTTAAAAAATCGGTGACCAGCCCTTGCAACAACCATCGATGTAGCTTGTCAATGGCTGTTGGCTCTCAAACTTCACCTCTAGACTTATTTCGACCTTCTCTTTCCAAATCCAGAGTTGAATTTTTCTAAATCTTTTTAGATGTTTCTAAATCTATAAGAGAAGTTTGAACTTTTTACATCAAATCAGACCACCATCCACCATTGGATAGTTCCCAAACTTTGGTATGTTCTTTCCCTTGTATGAGCTTCCTTTTCACCATTGGTATTCTTAAAATAAGCACCGAACCTCTTTAAATGAAAAACCTCACTTTGAGTCTTTGATTTTCTTTTTTTTCTTTTTTTTTTGAAATCTTGTGTTTTTTTTAAGTTCTTGAAGAATATTTCTCTCTGAGGTTTTTTCATCCTTTTCCCCTTTTTTTAGCTTTCTCTTTTAGTAATTGTATAACCCAAAAAATGCTAAATGGTTGGTGGTTTGCGATCCAGATCCATGGCAGAAACTGCCATGGTTGGTTCTAAAACCAGGCAAGGTTAACATAACAGCCGCCAATCTTTTCTCCATTTTTTTGTCTTTTCTTCTTTTTCTCTTTATTTTTGTATTTATGTTTGTTATTTTATGACAAGAATTTAGCTTTGGTGGATAGGTTACTTGTTACCCGTTTCACAAAAAATGAATTGGGTTCGAAACCTTAGCTACTCTTTTTTTTGTCATTTTATGACAGAAATTCAAGCTTTGCATGTAGGTCATAAAAAAACCCACTCTATAAGATAGCCTGGGTTTCGAACCCAAGCCACTTCTTTTTTTTTTTTTGTTTCTTTCCTTTTTGATTTGTTTTTTGTTATTTTATGCCCAAAACATATGCTTGGTCTGTTGCTCATAGGCAACATATTCATAATGGTGGCTTGGGTTCAAAACCTAAGCCACTCTTTTTTGTTTGTATTTTTCTAAATGAGCCTAAATTAAAATGAATTAAGCCCAACTAATCTGGATCCCACTTAAATTAAAAGTGGTCAGATTAACTGAATTATTTTGAATAACAAGTGTCCTAAAAAGTATCCAAATAAAATTTGATGTCTACAAACAGCTTTTTGTAATTTTAGAAAGTTTAAGGGCTTATTTGATAAAAAAATAAAAAATTGTACCAAGGCCAAAGGCACTTGGCTAAACTTTTCTTATAATTTTTATATCATTTTTGTGTTCATTTTGATGCGTTTGATGTTTGATTTTGTTTCATGTTATGTAGGGACTAAATTGTAAAAAATAAAAAATTATTTCTAAGCCATATAAGTTTGGTTGGATGCTTTATAGGCCTTTGGGGATGGTTTTTATGTATTTTTAATGTGTTTTAATGTATATTATACATTTTCTAGACTTTTAAGGGTCATTTTTATAATTTTGTAAAGTTTATGGACTTGTTTGTAAAAAAGTGAAAAATTGTTCCAAGGCCAAAGGTGTTTGGCTGAACACTTTTAATGATATTTAGCGTGTTCTCCATGTTAGTTTTGACGTGATTTTTGTTGTTTTGTAATGTTTATTTTATATAAGGACCATTTTGTAAAGTTAGAAAAGTTTAGAGATTATTTAGAAAAACCTTGCATTTTAGGGTTAAAATGGTGTTTTCACGCATTAAATGACACATTTAGGGTATCTTAGGCATTTTAAGAGTTTTCTTTGTATTTTTGGCCATTTAAGGTTAAAACATAATTTTAGAAAGTTTAGGGGTCTATTAGCAATTTTTTTAATTTAGGTCAAATTTGTCATCTAAGTTACCCATTTAGGGTAAAATTGTTATTTATATCAACATTGAGTCCTTTAAGGTATCGAAATATTTATATGTCGAAGGTATACCTTAGAGGCATTTTAGTAATTTATCTTAGAATTGAGTCCTTTATGATCACTAGGATACTTTTATGTCGAAAGTGCATGATAGGGATAGGTTCATCTTTCTACAATGATATCGGGTCTTTTAGGATTACTCAAATACTTTAAAGTCAAAGGTAAATCTTAAAGACATTTTAGTAATTTATATTAAAACCAAGTTTTATGTGATCGCAAGAATACTTCTATGTCGAAGGTGCACAATAGGAATTGGTTCATTAGTTTATGAAGTCATCGAGTCTTTTAGGGTCATCCAGATACTTCTGTGTCGAATATGTACTTTGGGGGCATTTTGGCTTCTTTGACCAAGGCTAAGTCCTTAGAGTCTAGTTTTATACATATAGTCGAAACCAAGTCTTAGGACAAATTTTATTATTTATTATAAAATCAAAATTTGTAAAATCAAGGCAATTTCTCTGAATTAAAGTAATACGTGAAATTTCTACCAGCATATGAGAAGGATTCTACGGATTATTTCATAATGAGATATCCTTTTAAAACAAGAAAATCATAATTTTTTGAATTTCATAAAAATAAAACCTTTTGTATTCCTGCACTCCCCAGTGAGGTAGAAAAGATATTTTGATTTTTTAAAACTTTTCGTATTCTTTCAGCTCTGGTGGTATAGGAAAGAGAATGATAAAACCTTTCATCTAGTCCTTTGATTTTCAAAAATATTGAAAACCTAATTTTCTCATACAAAGTAATAAATTTGTTTTATAGAATATTAGAGAATTATAATTAAATACCAAATACTAAAATTGAATACAAATCAAAATTTTAGTTAACACGTGATTAATAAGTTACCGATTATTGGGCATCATGAAAGGGATTGATCTTTATTCATGATTAAAACCAACTCCCAAACCCTTTTATATGATCTCTGGTATTATCGTAAAACTCGAAGTTCATTTTTAGGGGTTTCATAACCTCAAATTACGAACTTCAGTAGGTAACCAATCTTACCTACCCTAAATAAATTGGTGGCGACTCCAAAACAAATAGTCATTTCATAATGACTATTTAAAGTTAAGTCAAATGAGTGATTATTCTCAATGTCTCAATCCCCAAACACGAAAATAAGAAAAATATTAATGATATGGCCCCTAAAAATTAGAAAATAATCACATATAGATATATATATATATATATGGGAACGAAGGGTACACCTGCTTTTTAAATTGAGCTAGTCAGATTCATATCTAGGCCATATTGCGACAATCACCTAAATCAATTAACAATTAAAACTGATAAATAAATTAAAATACAATAAATAAAACAAAAAAATAAATAAATAAAACAATTAAATCAATTGAATATAATAATAAAAATAAAACGTAATAACACAAAAAGAAAAATGTAATGTACGGATAGGGCACAAGTGTGGATCCACACATGGGTCAATCTTGATCCTTATGACCTAAATGATGTTAGTATAAAAATTAATCAACTCATTTTTCATTTTTTTTCCCCTCTGTAGACACCTTATTTTGTCCAAGCTAATTCTTTAAGCAATCTAGAGCACAGATGTGAGAGGCAATGTCGCCCGACAAAAAAGTATTTTTAAGAGGTCAAGAAGGCCAATGGATCATATCAAAGTTAAATGCAAAGAAGTGGCATCAGAAGACGTAGGTCAAGGTATCCGGGGACAAAATATATGAGAAAATTCATAATTTTTCTTGAATGTATCGATACATGGTTCTTATGTATCGATACAATGCTCTAACCTGCCAAACTTTTGAAATGTCCCCATTTGTATTGATGCAACATGTAAATGTATCGATACATGAGCTTTTGTATCGATACAAGAGCTCATGTATTGATACTAGGCCATGCCGAGACCAAAACATGCATTCTGTAGAGAAGTGTATCGATACATATCAGCATGTATCAATACAATGTTCATTGTATTGATAGACTCAAGGTTTTTGGACCAAATGTATCGATATATTCTGCAATGTATTGATACATACAAGCCATTTTTCATGGTCCAGGCATTTTTGACTCGTCCACCATTGATTCAAAACTCAATTTTAACTTATTTCTTTGCATCAAGAAAGATTAAAACACATATCAGATTGCAATTTTAGGCTTTTGAATTAATCAAAACATTTTTTTGAAGTCTAAATTGGAAAAAGGTTAATATCACATGATCACCCTGCTCTCTAGGTGATTGACCAAGATCACCATCAACCACCCTATTTGCTGAAAAATCATTTTAGCATTTAAACCAGGCATACTATGTCCATCACATTGGCAGCAAGTTACTCCTTATAGCCACTTTATAGCCACTATGCTGACATCACTTTGTCCTTCTTGAGAAATGGCCAAAAACACCTCCAATTTGGCTGTAAAATGCTGGTATAAATAGACCACTTCTATCTCAGCTAGAAAAAAAGGTTAGATTCCAACTCATTCTCAACTTCCAAAACACATTCCTACACCAAGAAAACCAGAATCCTGTAGCTCTTCACCCACCACCCAAAAACAGCCTTAAAACACTAATTCCCAACCATTATACATGGTAAAAATCACCCTCATCCTTACCAAAACTAAAACCTCATTATTTTTCTCTTTTTCTTACTTATTAATAACAAGAAAAAGAGAAAAATTCAATCCATCTCTATGGCTCTAATTATTTGGCCAAAAAGTGAAGTTATGTTGGTATAACTTCTCACTTATCACTTTCATTTTTTGTTTTTTAGCACCTTCTTCATTTTAGTGAGCTCTCCATGTTTCCATTACCCTGTTAGGATTATCATGCATTATTATAGCTTTTGGTTGTGCTAGTTTAAGATTTGGATGCCTTAATGCCCCTTTGATATGCAAAATGCCTCATTTCATCCTCATTAGTTTGACATCTCTTGCTCATGCATTTTATGCCATATCCATGCATCTTGTTACCTTTAAATCCATGTATGAATCATTAGCCTAACACGTTTCAAGCACGTTTACACATTAACTTGCATAAATCATTATCATTTTCAGCATCCATAACATTTTCTTGTCATGATGCATAACACTTTCTTTGTCTAAACCATTGGTAAAGTACCATCCCATTCATCTTATGTGCCATCCCTTTGTGTGTTTGTTGTCTTCTCCTTGTCAAAATGCATGTTTGATGGCTGTAAAAACTGATTTTCAAAACCCCCTCAAGCCAAGCATTTTAACCTCAACCAATGAGGATTAGCATGGACTTAGCATTTTCCTTAAAGTTACCAAATATCTTAGGGAAAATTAAGTTTTTCGGATCTAGAATCTTGGTTAAACGAACTCAAATCTTTTGATTTTGCAACAAAAATGGCCTTACAATTATTCCCTAAATGTTTATGCCTTGTTTGAGTTTAAATCATAAGTGGTATGATCAACGGGCTATTTCATCATCCCACACTACTCTGGGGCTATGCAAATGAGTTCGTGACGCTCATGCCACTCTTTCCCTTTAATCATAGACATTCGAACGTCAATGACTTGAGTTTGGACCCGTAGATGTAAAAAAAATGAGAGATATCCCTTGCTTTGCTTTGTCCCCTGCTGACAGCACAACTGTTGCAAATTAAAAAATCACTTTAAAATCCTAAATGATTTTTCATGATTTTTTTGATATTTTTCTCTCAAAGCATGTCAAATTATCTTTAAAACGATGCTTATTCACCCCCAGATCATTCTGGATGAGAGAGTTATGATTTTTCAAATCTAAACGGTCCAGAACCTCTAGAATCCAAACATGTATTCTAGTTGGGCCGTTCAGACCCAATAAATGATTTTTCCAAAATTTTCAAGCATTTTTCCTACAAAGTTCATGAAATTCTCTTTCTAGAAAGGTATTATTTGTAATTTTTTGATACCAAATGAGTTCATATTGCTTTTTAAATTTTGGCATACCTTGTCCCTCATATGCTCTGCCAACAGCGAAATTAATTCAAACTGGAAAATTTATTCTGTCGAAAAGTGACTTTTTGGGATATTGAGAGTATTTTTAGATTAGTCGTTGTTGAGTTAGCTTTCTAGTGGTATCTTGTCCACCCTTTAAAGCTTTCAAACCAATTTAGAATAAATTTGGGAAGCAGGATAATGCGATGCTATCCCTTATATTTAGTTAGGGTCAAAATTGAGTTGTTTTCCCAAATTTTGTCTCAAGAAATTCGAATGTCTTCGATCACCCTGATTAGACTCGAAAATATGCTTTGACCTCCCATAGGCTCGTGTCAAGGCACAAACACATTTTACATCTTTACCATCCTCATTCACAATAATTTTATTTGCCAAAAGTCATCAAAATGCTCACATATTTCCTAAATCACAAAGTTTTGTCAACTTAAGTTTTCCAATTCGACTTCCTTAAAGAGTGTCAGACGTGTCACTGTTGGAGATACTCTAACCTTGACCTTTCGAGGGGATACTTCAACCTTGTTTTTCAACATTGTCAAGATTGAAAGATTTTCCTTTCTCAAAATGATTTGTCATCCACGGGGATACTCCAACCTCGTTTTTCAAATTTGTCAAGATTTAAAAATCCTCCTTTGTTAAAATTATTTATCATCCACAGAGATACTCCAACCCTACCTTTTCGAAGGGATACTCCAACCGTGTCTTTCAATTACAATTAATTTTTTTTCTTTTCTTGAACTCCCATGAATATGTCAAACAAACCTCATTTAATTAAGGAACCCATATGCGTCTTGAAAATTGTCGATTCGATTATTCCCAGATAATTGATGCCAATTGCAAGATTAATTCTAGTAATCCACCTATTTTCTTTATCATTACATTGAATAATCCATGTTATGTTACTTCATTTATTACCATACTAATATAATTTCTTTGTGATGATTATATGCATTCATGTTTTCAAAATATTTCAAATGAAATTAAAGGTAATGTTTCGCATGGGTATCTCTCTAGTGCCCAAAGTGGAACATTCTATTTTCAAATAAAATCCAGAGGTTATCTTATTGAAAATCTCTATATTCCCCATCTCTTCAGGGCGTATATGAGATTAAATCTTTTTCATCAAAACCTATATTTATATTTCTATAAGATTCATGCATTAAAAGAGGGTTATATTAAAATAGTGAGAAGTTAAGATCGAAAGAAATGAAACCAAGATAAGACATAGCTAGTAAGGTATCGATTTCGGGCATCACGAAAAGGTTCATACCTCATCGCGCATAACAAACTCCCGAACCCAAATGGTGAATCTTTGCATTTTGTAGACCACAGGTTCGATGTTTTGAGTTTCCTAACTCAAAACATAGGTTCAATAGGCATCCGATCACGCTTAGACCGAAATTATCAATGGCAACTCTAAGCGTTGGCCATTTCGTGATAGTCATCTAAGACCAATAAGATAAGCGATTTGTCTTAGGGTACCCTTACTTTGTCATAAGTTGAGAATCTGTACTTTCTTGTTTTCATCACATCGCGAAGGAAAAGTCTCGATTATAAAGATATTCTAAGTTAGAAAAATATTTTAAGTCGTACACACTCATAGATCCGTGAGGATCCACCCCGGGGTATGTTGCGACACCTTCTCTCTATCTTTCCTAAGTCTCTTTCTTTGAGTTTTTTCCCATACTAAAGTTGTTCAAGATGTTGTTTATCAAATTGCAGCAGTTACAACCTTTACACCTTAAATCATGTAATTGCTATAGTTGTATTCCATATTATCATTTTTTTAAAGATATAATCATTCTCCTTTTTCCTCTCCTCTCCTTTTTCTCTTCTATAACTGAGTAGCTCTCTCTCCTCAAGAAAAAAAGAAAGATTTAATTAAAAATAAATAAACAATACAGCACAATCAACAACAAAATTGACCAACTAGTTGTGAAATATAAGAAAGACAACAAAGCTTGTTATATCATAGAAAAACAAAACCAAAATGTTTTTAAAACCTCCTTTGATGGATCTTGGCTAGCGTTGGATTCATTAATCCTTAATGAAGATTATTTTTCTCTATGGCCATGTAAAATAAAAAGATTTAAATAATCTAAAAAATGAAAATGGATGACACAATGTAGTTTTCAAAATAAAAAGGGATGAACTATTCTTATTCATCTCACTTTTTTAAATAAATGAATTTTCATTGTGTTTTAACTTAGATTTTCTTTTAATAAAGGTGTAATGTTACTTACAAACTATCTAGGGTTTGATTTTTACTTAATGTTGGCCAAACAAAAAGGTTTTAAATGGTTCTTGAATCCTTCTCAAACATCGTTTTATGATGTTTATCTAAATATCTTAATCCATGGTATACGATAGTTTTACCTATTTATATATTAATTATTTGAATTCCAACCTTGGGCATTAAAATGCCCTTCGTTTTTGGGATTATTGGTAAATTTACTATTATATTTTAACTCAATATCGAGTTTTGCAACTTTTACTTTGTTTGATTGAATTTTGCTAATAAACTTTGATTTTTGATAGAATTTTTCCATTTAATTTTGATTTTGGGTCATTTAAAGACAAAATTTAACTGAAAAATCTTTCAAAATTTTCATTTTAATAACTACCATTTAGTAATTTTATTAATGTAAAATATTAAAAAATAAAAGATTAGCATCTATTTTTATAAAAAATTAAAGCTTAAATTTATTATTTTTTTTGTCTTTTATTATATTTAGTGGATGGCATCCATTGGTGACGATACTCAAAGGCAAAATTTGACTATCGAACATCAAATCCAACTTATCCACGTCATCTTTCTAAATGTTTTTCACGATTTTTTTTAATTATCATATCATTTTATTTTGATTTCTGATTTGATATAAACACAATATTAGATGAAATGTTTTTTTTCTATTTCCAAAAATGAAATATTCTATTAAATATTTTATGCTTATTTTTTAAAAAAATAAGGATATGAAAAAAGTTTAAAAGATAACTTTATGGAAAAGATATATGTCAGATTTATACTGACAATCTAATTTGATCTTACAATATTACTACTAGCTAATGTCTTCACTAGTATTCAACAACTTGGTGAGTAGAAGAAAGAAGAAAAAATCCGTTGAATTTTTATTTTTATTGAAATATTATGCTATTTTTATCTTTTAATATTTTTATACTAAATTAATAAAATAAAATATTGGAAGAAACATTCTTTTGGATTGAAGATATATTATTTTTTATTAGATTACTTGATTTGTTATGATTTTACTTAATATATTATGAGAAAATTATGTAATTTTCACATAGAGTCTTTTTTAAA
>JBBYHO010000015.1:24350270-24376975 GCA_038382025.1 Adansonia gregorii | reverse complement strand
ACTTTAGATCTTAGATGAGTGCTAGGGCTGTAATATAAGTATGTGTTCTGTAATACTCTAAAAACAGAATAGAAAAATTTATTTTTTCAGTTTTCAACCGTTTGAGACACACAAGTAGAACTTAGATAATTGTAAATGAAAATTTGTTTCAGACACCCAAGTAGAACTTAAATAATAGTAACTGAAAATGGACTAAATTGATCCTATAGCAAGAGTTTGGATACCTTGTTCGCTAAAATTCAAAGGATAAGATTTGTCAAAATGGACTTAGTTGAAGGACCAATTTCAGCCTTTTTTTTTTTTCCCTTGCATACTACTTATAAGCACCAGCATCACTATGTGTTCTCAATATACTGTAGCTAATCATGATTAAGATGGCCATGATTGATGTAAAGTATGCTACAATAAGGAGAAAACCACCTAACCGCTACCATTAGAGGCACCAAATCTTGCATTTAGAATTAAAGATATAATATTTAAAAAATTAATACTTACAGAAAAGTATTCCTCATCTCCATTCCAGACAATCATTTTTGGTAACTTTGTTTTCTCATTAGCCTCAAATTTATAAGCAAAGTCTTCCCATTGCTTAACACCAACATAACCAAATACCAAGTCACGATTTGCAGATGCAGCAGCCTTCAATAACTTGATCAAGTTATGTGATTGGTCTTCATTCTCATCGGCTGTGATTGTCACGACAATTTTCCTCCGCTCATCTTTCAATAGCTTCAATGCCTCGTGGTTCAAAGGCACCACCAGAGGGAGAAAATTCTGTGTTATAAAATCCTCCAAAATTTTGTCTGCATAATTGAAGCTGAAAGGTTAGATTGTTTTCTCTTTATGCATGCGGAAAATTTACAGATGATAAGAAAATTTAAAGTCCGATGACTTTTAAGCAGAAGAAAATCATTTAAACTATATAAAGGACAGAAAGCATGAAAAGACATGAGCTGACAAAAAAATACATATATACCACCAGAAAAAAAAAAAATCATATTCATGCTGCATGCTTATGATATTGAACAACAACAGCTCAACTAAAGTTAAAGTTTTGAATGAGCTTGACTGAAGTTTGAGATCATTTTCTATTAAAGGAAAATAAGATTGAAAAGCAAATGACCCCTGACTCCACTTGACCCCTGTTTTATTAGATTCCAGATACTATTATGTATAGCAGCCAATGTAAAAATGCATAAAAAAGATAAAAACCTTCTTTGGATGTGCATTTAAATGAAAGGCCTGTCAATAATATAATAAATTAAACCTTCCAAGTCTCAATTGAGTAGCAAAAATGAAAGAAGAATAAAATGCCACTATCTGAGCGTGATTGGACCATTAAAATTATGAACGACGAAGCTCCTATTGACATAGATAACTAATGTTCCTGGTTGAAGGATGGACTAATCAAGCTTAACTGTTACGAAAGAGTAATCAATTCACATGGTACACGTAAATGCAGAGCAGATGAAAATGGGGGTGATCAAAATCCACCTTAAAATTTGAGGTTGACGTAATGATTTACCTTAATCTGTAAGCATATTCTTTCTTATGACATGTTGAATTAGAATATCGATGGATAATACAAATAAAAGCAAACCAAAACAATGGATGCAACAGTTCAACAATATCTAAACTTAGGCATGACCAATTAAAAGCCGCAAGCAAATAGAGCAAAACACATAAATTCTAGGAGGAATTCACTGATGTATTACAAATGTCATACTATCAGAAGCACTAACTAGAAGCATCATCTTACGCTACTATATGTATACAAAGGTGAGAGATCCAACTTGGCATGCTAACTATGCATAGAAACCACAGCTTCCAACACTAAAAACATTTTTTTTCCCTATCTGGCATTCACATATCCACAAAGATTTAAATTTGCTAGAGTAATATCTAAATCTTAACTAAGTGACCAAGGATCCATATTTTCTTGTTATTGTACTCTTCTGAATTTAACATAACCAAGTTAAACTGAATTCTAGCCCAGTTGATTAAGCTATTTTAGTTAATCTTGTTCCAATCATCTAATCATGTGCCAATTTGGATAAGTATGTTCCTGTCATGGGTGCTTTTGATTTTGTTAAGTTTTACCCCATATTTGAAGGGCCATACTCTGATAGTCCCCAACCAATTTGAGGTATTGGTGTTAAAGATGCTTCCAATATGGATAATAACAACAACATCATTTCCACTTTATATGTCCTAACCACCTTATATGTGTCATCAATTGTGCAACGCCCCTTTCTCTTATGCATTCATTCATAATCCTCTCTTTCCTTGTATGCCCACACATCCATCATTTTTTTTCCCATCTTAGGCACAGTGATCATAGCATTCTAATTCTCATTATTTTCATTCAAGTTGCTTATTCAAAAGGTCACAAACTCATTATGACTGTAGATCACTATAAGATTCATTTTCATTGCTATAGTCAATGGAATTCGGTTAACTTTTTTCTTACATTTTAGCAGGATCAAATCCTTCTCCACACCAACACACCTATACAATAATCTGACATGTAACTAGCCATCCATATCCGTAATCTAATCCACCGTACCACTTCCTTCTTCATATGAATATAATTTCTCTTTAATCTATAATTTTTATATGAGCAAACATTTAGCTGCAAATAATTTTTGTCATATTTGCCTTTTATCCCCTCAACTCACACCATAAACATCACTATCAGTTTCTGTTGCAGTTATCATATAAAGTTATCTTCCCCATTTTGGTAACTCGTGCAATTATAGAATTGTAGAACACTCCATTTAGGTATTTCTATTTCAGCTATCTTCTGCCCATTTTAAAAATTCTAAAATTACGATATAGGGCAAGGTAACTCTACTAAATCCTTTAATAAAGTAACTTTATTTTTTCCACCGTTTCTGAGCCTTATATAGGAATTACCAAATCAAGTTGTAAGATTAGATTTTAATGAAACCAATACAGTATTGCATGTAAGCAATATCATATAAAATGCCAAAAAGATGAGTAAGAACTCAACTACATTCTACCAATCTACCATAAAACAAACTGCTATGGTCAAAATTCTAAGAAGTACTCGTATGCTAAAGGAAATGGCTAAAATAGTATTTAATACCACAGTGGATCATGCATGATAAAAGATAAGCAACATAGCATGATTTTAATATCTAAAAGACACTTGAAATGCAGACAGCAAACTAACCTTCAAAGGGGCCATAAAAAATGTTTTGCTGCTTATAACTTGGATGAATAGCTATCAAAGCAGGAACTTTGTCAAAGTCATAAAACACCATGGCATCATCAGAGAAATCCTTTGCCACAGAAAACCATGCATTTTTCTTGTACTTGACAGCTAAATTTGATATCACTGTCTCATTCAAGCCAAAACATATGTACATAGGAAATAAACTACCAGCTTCTTCAACAAAATCACTAATGGCAGAGTCTGAAGTAAGAATAGACACATCAGGAGCAACAAATTTCTTCAGATACTGAACAAGTAAGTCTGCTTTCCTTGGTCCATAATACTCCATAGAAACACCATGCATAAACAGCTTGAGGGTAGGGTATGCACTGCAAAATCCAATTTGATTATAAATCTTACGGATGATGACGACAACGACCTAGCCTGAGGAGCATGATTTATTTATGGAAATACGGTCAGGTCCCATGATAACGTCCAAAAGGCATCAACTGATATGCATTGCATAAAATGGAAAGAAATATATCAAAATAAATCACCATTATTGTTTACAATGGGTTTTTAACTAAAAGTCTATGCATTATCCCAAAACATAAAATTGCTGAAACATTTTTAAATTTTTCAATTTGATTGCCAGCACCAAAATAAAGACATTTCTACAAGCCAAATGCAAAATAAAATTTTGGCAACTTTATTTCTAGTCCATCATAAAAAAACAAAAGTCATAGACGCTTACTCAACATCATGTTTACGAGCAAGACGAGTAAACTTGTCAGCGTTAATTTTGGCTATTACTATTGGCTCCTTCAATCCTGCAAGAACAGGAGCAGCCTCATCTAACTGCAATGCAGAAATCAAAACAAGAGGTAATTTTATGTCATTGGAACAATAATTATCGGAAATTTAAAAAAAAAAAAAAAAGCTGAAAAGAAAACTACTGAATATGATTAGAATCAGACCTGTTCAACTAAACTTAAAACAAAAACGAAATGATATCTAAAAAACGATACTTAATTTCAGTTTTGCAAATATTGGATGAAGAACACGAAACCTGGGGGGAAAGGCGCTTGCAGTGGCCACACCAAGGGGCGTAGAAGTCGACGAGGATGTAATTGAATGAAGAAATAGCAGAGTCAAAGTTGGATTCGTCCAACTCCAACACTTTCCCATCTACCTTAAACTGATCTGCTGTCGAACAAATTCCTGTTTTCAAGGTGCATAACAGCTGCAATAAGATTATGGGCAAACGCAAGTCCGCCACCGGAGAGGCTGTTTTCCCTTTGGGTTTCCCTGAGAAACGTCGTTTGAGGGACATTACCATTTTTCTGTTTGTCGATCAACGGAAATATAGTACTATAATTCAAAAATGAAATACATCTATTTATTTTAAAATGGAGGTGTATAATTAATTATTAATTTGAAAAGTGAAAAATAAATAAAAGTCTCTCTATTTCATTAATACAAGGAAAAAAAAAAAAGCAAAGTAAAGACAAAAATAAATAAGAAATTGATTATTAAATTTTATTTATTCAGCTTAGGCTACTTTATATAAATATTATAAATTTTTTTATTTCTCGATTTACAGTAGTTTTCGAATTAATTCTTAAAATATATTTTTGTTTTAATGTATGCTTAAAACTCAGAATGAGAAAAGGCGAGTTGATGGCTTATTGGGAACTCACTATACTGTATGGCGAGTTCCCAATGAGGGAACTACTAAATAAAATCTGATGGCAAGTGCCCAGTCAATTATTTTAGAAAAAATTTTAAAAAATAAAATTAATAAATAGTTATTAAATAAAAGTAAAAATAAAAAAAATAATTTCAATGAAAGAAATGTCACTTATTGAAATTATTAATAAAGAGATTAAAATTGCTTGTCTATCCCTCTTTGGTTTACTGACCGACTCCTTTCCATATATATATTTTTTATATAAATTATGTATAAATATAAAAATTATCTATAGTGTCAAAAAGAATTTAATTTTTTACGCATCTGTCACATCTCTCAGGTTCTAAGAAATCTAGTAGTCACTAGTTAAATATTACCAGTCGTGTCAAAAGGAATCTAATTCCCCATGCATTTGTCACATCTCTTTAGTTCTAAGAATTTATTAGTCATTAGTCAAATATTACTTGTCGTGTCAAAAGAAATCCGATTCCCTATGCATCTATCACATCTCTCGAGTTCTAAAAAATCTATTAGTCATTAGTCAAATATTATTTGTCATGTCATAAAAAATCTAATTCTTCACGCATCTTGATGAGCCTTATAAGAATATTACTTAATGAAATAGGTCTCTAATGATTCAAAACAAAAATAGAAGAAAATAAAAAAAATCTAAAATCTGGAAGTTGAAAGGGTGGAAGGAATAAACCATCGTTGATATATAAGTATCCTCACCATAATTAATACAAGGGTTGGATGCCACTTTTGGGGATGAGAAACCTAAAAAATAAGTCTCACAAACTCGCCACCAAGAAGACTTGGATAAGAGAAAAGAACTGAAAATAATCAATTACTTTATTAATCAAGTCTAAATGCCTCAAAAACAAACATAAGGTCTCCTATTTTTAGTAGAGGATATGGCCAAAGGCCTTTAAAAGAAAAGGAAACTAAATCCTAAATAATTAATTAAGATATTGCTTGCCCATAAAGAAAGTAAAACCTTCATAAAAAAAACTTTCTTAAAATAAAATAGTCAATGGAATTAATTTCCTTGCAAGCTAATGAATTAAAACCTTCCTAAAATAAAAACTAAAAGCCTTGGAGATTAAGTAATAATTAGCACACTAAAACTTTCCTAATTTGGATGGTGCTAACTTTTTTGCTTCAAGAAAACTTTTAGAATCTTCAATGATCTTCCTTACCCAGCATATGATACACCAAATTCAGTCTTTTAACCCTTGATTGTGGATTGGGCCTGTATACTCAAACTCCTTCTCCTTTGGGCTTGCTAACTCGGGCCAACCATGATGTGGCACGTCATTTCCCCTTTGTTGAGAAGGATTTACCCTTAAATCCACATCATCTCCATTACCTAAGGTGTCTTTCAAGTAGGGTGTAAGAGCTCGAAGTTGAACGTAGTACAATGTTGTATTCTTCTAATAGGTCAAGCTTGTAAGCATTATCATTTACCTTCTCAAGGATCCTCTAAGGACCATTAGCTCGTGGCATCAGCTTAGACTTTCTTTGATTAGAGAGCCTCTCCTTACGAAGATGAATCCACACAAGATCTCCTGGTTTGAATATAACTTGCTTTCTCCTTTTGTTCGTCGATCTTTCATAAGCTTTATTCTTCTTCTCGATATATTCTCTAACTTCCTTGTGCATGTTTTTCACCATTTAAGCCTTTTTAGCTCTATCTATACAAATCCTCTCATTAATTGGTATTGGTGCTAGATCAAGAGGTGTAGTTGGGTTAAAACGATGACCATCTCAAAAGGAGAATGCTTAGTAGCACTGTGTACACTACGATTGCAAGCAAACTCTACATATGCCAAGCACTCATCCCAATTCTTTAGGTTCTTATTCACCACTGTCCTAAGCAAAGCTGAAAGTGTTTTATTCACCACTTCGATTTGCCCATCACTTTGTGGATGACAAGTTGTGCTAAATAATAACTTGGTTCCAAGCTTCTTCGATAAATTCTTCCACATATAGCTTAGAAACTTAGCATCACGATTAGAAATAATGCTCTTAGGAATCCCATGTAGTCGAACTATTTCTTTGAAAAATAAATTAGCTACATGGCTGGAATCATCAATTTGTGGCATGGAATAAAATGTGATATCTTCGAAAAATGACCTATTACAACCATTATCGAATCTTTTCCCCATGATGTTTTAGGTAAACCTAAAACAAAATCCATGCTTACGTGTTCCCAAGGATGATCAGGTACAGGTAAAGGCATGTATAACCCTTGTTCTATCTCTTTACTCTTCACCTTTTTGCACATGACACATCTTTCTACAATTTTATGAACATCTCGATTCATTGCCAACCAATAAAAGTGTGCTTTCAGTGCTTCTAATCTTTTCTTTTCTCCAAAGTGTCCAACAAGACCTCCACTATGAGCTTCACACACTAAAAGCTCTAGAATTGAACAAAAAGGAATGCATAATCGGCCAGTCTTGAAGAGAAATCCTTTATGCCAAAAATAACCCTATTTTGCTCCCTTCGTGCACTCTTCATAGATTTTTGCAAAGTTTGGGTCCTCTTTATACAACTCTATCATCAAATCAAACCCTATTAATCTTGTATTAAGCATAGAGATTAATGCATATTTTTGCAAAAGTGTATCCACTACAGTGTTGACATTCCCTTTTTTGTACTTAATTACATAGGGAAACATCTCTAATAACTTCATCCACTTAGATGTCTTTTCTTTGTCCCTTCAGATGTTTTAATGTTCATGATTTGTATGAATCACGAACTCTTTAGGTAATAAATAATGTTGCCAAGTTTCTAATGCTCACATTAGTGAATAAAATTCTTTATCATAGGTTGAGTAGTTAAGACGAGCACCACTCAACTTCTCACTAAAATAGACAATGGGATGCCCATCTTGGTTAAGAACAGCTCCAATCCCAATTCTTGATGCATGACACTCCACTTTAAAGGTCTTATAGAAATTAGGTAATGCTAGTATGGGAGCCAAACTTAACTTTTCCTTAATCAAGTCAAAACTTCATTCTGCTACTTCAGTCCACTTAAACTATGTTTCCTTCTTCATGCACTCAATTAAAGGGGCTACAATGGTGCTAAAATTTTTCACGAAGTGTTTATAAAAGGATGCCAAACCATGAAAACTTTAGACTTCGACAATGTTAGTGGGAATTGGCCACTTCTTGATAGATTTAACCTTCTCTTCATCAACCTCCACTCCATTTGCCAAGAAAAACTAGACGATCCTTGCAAAATGTGCACTTCTTGAGGTTGGCAAATAGCTTCTCTTCTCAAAGCACTTCAAACACCTTTGTAAGATGCTCTATATGTTTATCAAAGCTCCTGCTGTAGACAAGTATGTCATCAAAATAAGCAAGAAGAAAATCACTAATGAATTTTCATAAAACATGATTCATTAGTCGCATGAATGTACTAAGAGCATTAGACAAGCCAAAGGGCATGACTGTCCATTCATACAACCCAAACTTCGTTTTGAACATCACCTTCTTTCATTCAAATTTGATGGTGAGATCAATCTTCGAAAAGATAGAGGAACCATGCAACTTGTCAAACATGTCATCAAGCCGTGGAATAGGATAGTCATATTTGATTGTAATCTTGTTAATAGCCCAACTATCTATGCACATGCGAATTGATCCATGCTTATTGGGCACTAAAAGAGCTGGTACTGCATATGAACTCGTGGACTCTTTAACAAAGCCCTTCTCCATCAACTTCATTACTTGTCATTGGAGTTCTTTAGCTTTTTTTGAGTTGCATTCATATGCTGGTATATTAGGCAATGTCAAACCAGATATAAGATCAATCTGATACTGTATTCCACAAATTGATGGTAACTCTTTTGGAGTTCTTTCGAGAAAACATAAAAAAATTCCTTCAATATTTTATCCAATTTTGTAAGGACAACTCTACTTTCCCCTAAAATCTCCTTAGCTATCAATAAGTGAACAATCTCATTGGATATTAGAGCATGTTTTACCTCTCCCTTATTGGCAAATAAGCTATCATTTGTTATTTTGCTGATTACCAACTAGTCTTGCATTACTTGGGAAGGACTGACAGGTGTCAATAGCACACGTTTACCATCTTTCGAAATTGAATAGGTGTTTGCATGCCCATGATGAACAATATCTTGATCAAACTGCATAGGTCTTCCAAAAAGCACATAGCTAGCATTCATTGGTACCATATCACATGTTACTTCATCTTCGTATGTTCTTTTGGTAAATGGTACATTCACTTATTCTGTAACCCTTAGGTTTCCCTCATTGTTTAGCCATTGCAAATGATAAGGATATGGATACTTAGTAGTGGTGAGGTTTAATTTATTAACTAATGTAGTAAAGGTTACATTAGTGCAACTTCCTCTATCAATGATTAAACCACATACCTTGCCATTAATGTTACAACGGGTATGAAATATATTCTCTGGTTGTCCCTTCTTTTTTGATTGTATGGCTAGATTGCGATGAATAACAAGAAATTTTCCTTCTTCAGGTTCTACTTCTATTTTTAAATCTAATTCATCTTTACTAACAACTTCTTTAATTGATTCACGAATGATCATTACCTTCTTGTTAGGATATTGAGAAGCTATGTGTCTAAGCCCAAGGTAATTAAAACACTTGATGTCATAACTCCTTGTCGAAGGTTGGGAATTTTTAACTTTTTTTTCCCTTTTTCAACAGCAGTCATCTTAGCAGGATCCTTTTTTTTCATGTTTTGCAACCATTTTAGAGATATAAGATGAAGAAGACAATGAGGTGCAAGGTTTGCTTACCTTAAAGGAGCATATCTTGCATTGCCTTTCAATTTTCACAGCCAATGTAATCACATCATCCAATATGGCATATGGTTGTAACTCCACCAAATCTGCAATCTCCTTATGCAACCCACAATGAATCTTGCAATGGTTTGTTCTTGAGCCTCTTGCAGGTTACACCACATCATTAACATCTTAAACTCTTTCAAATAATCCTCAACATAATAAACTTCTTTTTGCAAAGTTTTCAACTTGGGGAATTACTCTTGCTTATAGTATTAAGGTACAAATATTTTTTCCATATGCCTTTTCATAAGCCTCCATTTTAAGACTGGATTTTCTCCTTCATGCCTTCTTTAAGCCTTCAGATTCTCTCATATAGATTAGCATAATCAGTAAACTCTAAAGCCGCAAGCTTTACCTTTTTAGCCTTAACAAATTCTTGACACTCAAAAACTTTTTTAACACATTGTAACCACTCCAAGTACTCTTTGGGATAGCTTGTTCCACAAAAAGATGGCATCTTTATCTTGATATTATCAGAGGTTCTTGGCTGCCAGCATTACCTTGGTGCTTTTTAGGGTTCATCTTTTATGCCCGGATCATCATAGTCATCACCCTCATCATGGTCAACCCTTCTTCATTGTGGCTGATTATTTTGTGGCTAATTCATAGCCAATCTTTCCACCATATGCACAAGCTGATCCATACGTGTACGAAGTTCTTTGTTATTACATTCAAATGCTATGAGACAAACTTGTTCAAAACTCATTCCTTGCTATTATCTCAGATTTAGTGGTGCATGGGCCTCATTACCTTTTGAAATGGTGTTTACCACTCTAAAACCTTAAAAACCTTAACTTTGATGCCAATAATGATAAGCCTTATAAGAATATAACTCAATGGAAATAGGTCTCTAATGATTCAAAACAAAAATAGAAGAATATAAAAAAATTTGAAATATGAAAGTTGAAAGGATGAAAGGAATAAACCTTGATTGATTGATAAGGATCCTTGCCACAATCAATACAAGGGTTGATGCCATTTTTAGGGATGAGAAACCTAAAAAGATAAGTCTCACAAACTCACCACCAAGAAGACTTGGTTAAGAGAAAAGAACTGAAAATAATCAGTTACTTTATTCATCAACTTTAAATGCCTCAAAAACAAGCATAAGGTCTTCTATTTAGAGTAGAGGATATGGCTAAAGGCCTTTACAAGAAAAAAAAACTAAATCCTAAATAATTAATTAAGATATTGCTTGCTCATAAAGAAAGTAAAACCTTTCTAAAATGAATCTTCCTAAAATAAAATAGTTAATGGAATTAATTTTCTTACAAGCTAAGGAATTAAAACCTCCCTTAGATAAAAACTAAAAGCCTTGGAGATTAAGTAATAATCAATACACCAAAACTTTTCTAATTTGGATGATGCTAACTTTCTTGCTACAAGAAAACTTCTAGAATCTTCAACGATCTTCTTTACCGAGCACATGATATGCCAAGTTCACTCTTTTAACCTTTGATCGTGTGAGTGGGCCTGT
Source organism: Adansonia gregorii (assembly GCA_038382025.1). Taxonomy (NCBI): domain Eukaryota; kingdom Viridiplantae; phylum Streptophyta; class Magnoliopsida; order Malvales; family Malvaceae; genus Adansonia; species Adansonia gregorii. The sequence goes on along the minus strand of JBBYHO010000015.1, from coordinate 24,365,784 downwards.
ATACTCGAACTCTTCTTCCTTTAGGCAGGCTAAGTCAGGCCAACTATGATGTGGCACATCACATCTGTTACATCTCTCAAGTTCCAAGAAATCTACTAATCATTAGTCAAATATTATCTGTCATATCAAAAAGAATCCAATTCTCCATGCATCTATCATATCTCTCTGGTTCTAAAAAATCTATTAGTCATCAGTTCAAGATGATACAAAACTACTGACTTTAAATGATATAAAGACATGTTATATAAATGATAAGTATACAGATAAAAATAGAAATTATACAAGAATTGAACATACATATTGGAGAAATGATAAAAATACATATTATACAAATAATTGAACTCAAGGATGTGACGTTACATGGGGTATTGCATTCCTTCTGACATGACTAATGCCTAATAAATTTCTTGGAACTCAAAAGATGTGACATTACATGGGGTATTGGAATCCTTCTGAGCTGATAGAAGAAAGAAGACTAATGTCTAATAAATTTCTTAAAACCCTAAAGACATGATAGATGCATGTTTTAGAACCCAACATATGTGGCATATGCATGGGGTATCGAATTCCTTCTGATATGATAGAAAAAGAAGACAATGCCTAATAAATTTTTTAAAACCCAAAAGATGTGATAGACGCATGTCTTGGAACCCGAAGATGTGACATTGCATGGGGTATCAGATTCCTTCTGACATGACTAAAAAAGATGACAATGCATAGATTTTTGTTTTTACTCCATTATAAATACCTTAGTACATTATTCTTATTTTCATTCATTTTTATATGATGAAGGAAGATGCTGTAGACATATGACAATAAACCTAGCTAAATGTATAAATTTAGTGTTAAAGGAAACTCGTCATCTTCCTATTATTGCCTTAGTCTAAGCAACGTATTTTAGGTTGGTTAAACTATTTGTTAAAATGGGGAACAAGCAGATAGTAATATGTAGGTAGGCCACACATACTATGAAACTGTCACTGAAGCCATGCGAGAAAATCAAAGGAAAGCTAACTCCCATCTTGTTCATGGGTTTACGCGAGCAAATCAAACTTTCTTAGTTGAAGAGTCAGAAAACCCTTAGGAAGGAGTTATGGCTTCAAACTACAAAGTTAATCTTAATGAGAGATTTGTGAAAAGTTTCAAGCACAAAGGTACCCCTATCACATGTTGTTACTACTTGTGCTCATGTTCATATAGATGCATGCTATATGTGGACAATGTCTATAGATTGGAGACTATATACAATGTCTCTCGACATAAGTTTCAACCCATCGAGCATGAAGATTATTGGCCAGAATATAATTGTCCACAACAATGTCCTAATCCAGAAATGTGAAGAGATCCAAAAGGTCAGCCAAAATCAAGTCGTATTCATAACGAAATGTATCTTAGGGAGAGCTGTCAACCAAAGCATCGTAGATTTTTCAGAAATGAAGGCCATAGCCGTAACAAATGTCCTTACAAATCTAATAGCTCGAGAAAGAGTTCGCATCAACGATAATGTAGTAAATAATTTCTTATTGTAAAATTTTATACTTATATATAACTTGAAGTTGTTTAAATTTTTATATCTAATTTTTAAATATCAATATATTTATACTAAATTTAATATACTCACATAACATACCCAAAACTCACGATAACTCTAAACTATCAGCATATATCATTACTATCATATCAAAAATTAAAAATCTATAATATTTATTTAAGTATAAATATAAAATTGTATCATTTATCTTATTATTATAAAAAAAGAAAAAATGTCTTGGGAACTTACCTTCTAATATGACAGATAATATTTGACTAATGACTAATATATTTCTTGAAGCTTGAGAGATGTGACAAATACATGGAAAATCATATTCCTTTTGACATTATAGATAGTTTATACATCCATACATAATTTATGTAAAAAAATATATATGGGAGAGAGTCGATTAGCAGACCAAAGAGGGATAGATAGATAATTTTGAACTCCTTATTAATAATTTCCTTCTTTGAATTTTTCTTTTTGCTTTCACTTTTGTTTAATAACTATTTGTTAATTTTACTTTTTTGAAATTTTTCTCTTATTTTGGGTGGAAACTCACCATAAGAGATGGCGAGCTCCTAATGCCATAAAAATGGCGAGTTCTCAATGGTAAGTTCCCTCCCTCGTTGGGAACTCGTCATATAGTATGGCGAGTTTCCAACAAACCATCAACTCACCTCCTTTCATGGCGAGTTCTCAGCATACATAAAAAAAGTATATTTCAAAAATTAATTTGAAAACCACTGTAAATCAAGAAATAAAAAAATTTGTAGTACTTATGTAAAATAGCCTTTTAACTTATCACTTTGAGATCTACTCTATTTTCCTCTAATTTTTAAAAGATTTATATACTAATATAAATTTTTATTTAATCTTTGAAAAAAATCCTAATTCAATAGAATTCAAATTAAAAAGAATTATGTTTAAAAATTGCATCTTATATAAAATCTAAAATTGTTTAAAATTAATTTAAATCCAATGAAAACTAAAAAAAAAAAAACTAAACACCAAGCACTCCAAAGAAGAGATCTAAACTTGTTGGCAATTTACATAAATAATCTTAAAATTTTTTTATTTCTCATTTTAGGTCAGTTTCAGGTTAATTACCAAAATGTGCTAAATTAAATTTACTGCTCGGAACTCGCCTTTTCGGTAAGCGAGATAAACACCAAGTTTATGGTTGGTTGGGAACTCACCACCTACCTTGGCAAGTTCCTAACATATATATATATTGTTTCTTTTGCTTTATTACATTGTTTTGTTGATTTTTGTTAATTATAGTTAAATATAATGTAATTTTAAGTTTATATTTGAATAAATATGATAGAATTTTAATTTTTGATATGATGGTAATAACTTATACTGATAGTTTAGTTTACTAGGGTGTTAGGGTATGTTGTATGAGTGTATTGAATTTAGCATGGATATTTGGATATACCAATATTTGTAAATTGAATATAAAAATTGAAAGAACTTCGATACATATAATTAATAAATTTTACATTATCAAATCATTTACAAGCATTATCATTGATGTGAACTCTCCCTTAATGTGTCATATTTGTAAGGACATTTGTTACCGCTATGGCCTTCATTTCTATATAATCCGCAATGCTTTGGTTGACATTTCTCCCTAAGGTCCATTTCATTATTAATATGAGTTGATTTTGGCTGACCTTTTAGATCTCTTCGCATTTCTAGATTAAGACATAGTTGTGGACCATTATATTTCAGCCAATAATCTTTATGCCGGATGGGTTGGAACTTATGTTGATAAACATTGGATATAGTCTTTAGTCTATAAACATTGTCCATATATAGCATACAATGAGCACAAGTAGCAATAACATGTGAACATGGGTATCTTTGTGCTTGAAACTTTCCATAGTCACACCATCTTTTATTAAGATTGACTTTATAATTCGAAGCTAGAACTCCTTCCTGTAGGTTTTCTAACTCTTCAACCACGAAAGATTGATTTGCTTGCATAAACCCATGAATAAGGTGGAAGTTAGCTTTTATTTGATTTTCTCGTATGGCATTAGTGATTAATTCGCAGTATGTATGGCCTGCCTCCATCATTGCTATCTACTTGTTCCCCATCTTAACAAATAATTTAGCCAACCTAAAATACATTGCTTGAATTAAATTAGTTATGGGAAGATGATGAGTTCCCTTAACCATTGAATTTATACATTCAACTACATTCGTTGTCATATGTCCATAGCATCTTCTTTATAATATGATTGAGCCCACTTCTCCTCAGGATCCTATCAATCTAATCAGTCGTTTTTGCATTTTTCATACGAAGATTTTCATAGTACCACTGAGAATGAGATTGCCTTAACTCCTAAGCTATTAAAATCATATGTTAATCTATAAGATTATAATAAATTAAATAATCATAATTGCGAACACATACCCATGTTAACAATCTGTCGATGCCAGTTCATATTATTAAACGTTTTCATGAAATTAGCTATAATATGTCGAATACAATATATAGAATCCACATGTGGAGGTTTCCATGCACTACCTAAGTCCCTAAAGATAGATTTGATGGATTAATATCGATCATAAATCAAGCAGATGTTAAGTTGTATAACAACATATCTACGTAAATTACAAAGAAAAAATACCATGCCTCCTTTGTCTCACCTTCCATAATTGCAAAGGCAATTAGTACAATATTTCGATTGTCATCTTGTGCAACAGCTAACAACAACGTACCATGGTATTTTATATATAAGAATGTACCATTTATTTACACAATAGGCTTATAAAAGAGAAAGCCTTCAATGTAAGACTTGAAAGTCCAAAAAAGTCAATAGAAAATACATTTACTTTACACCATTTATTGATTGTTGTATGTAGGTACGATTTGTATTTCCACTATTGTGCCAAGAACAAAATGTCGCATTGCACCTAACCAGTTTGGTACATCATTATAGGATTTATTTCCATTGCCAAACAGTCAAACAATTACCTTCTACTTTGCTATCCATGCTTTCTTATAAGAGGTCATGTATCCATACCTATTCTGTATCTCTGTAATCAAAACTGAAACAGAAATGGCCAGATTTGCTTGAACCAAAGATAAAATGCATGAAAAAATCATGTTAGAATTTAATTTCACATGATTTTGAGAAATTCATCTAGATGTACAAGTACGAGGGCCATTATATTTTCTAATCTCCAAAACTTACTTCTTTTTTAGCAATGTTGCCTTTATACTCCAGCTGTACCCAGGCTATACATGTACACTTACTGTGATACTTGGTTGGCATAGATTCAACTACTTTATAATCTATAGAGTTTTCGATATTATAGTGCTTAATAGCTAAAAGCACCACCTCTTTCATAGCAAACTGCATCCCAAAACAAAGATCACCAATAGATAGATTCTAGGTTGATGGAATACCTAATGATGAGCATATTCTAAAAATTTTACCATGTCAATTGCATCCAAATCGAGGGTGTGCATATAGGATGTAGGCTCAAACTAACAAAAAGGACCAGTACCTCCACTAGTAGATGACAAATGATGAACGTTGATATTAGCAACGACATTTGGGTCAGAATCATCTTGGTCATCACTATCATCAAATTTAGCATACTCTTCTGGCTTACTAAAGTCTCCAACATATTCATAGTGGGGTCTAGATGACTAACTAGGATTGAGACAAACATTGAATGAACTTGGTCCTCCATTTTTTATTTCAACACCTCTACTTGGAGACTCTGTCATCATGAAGGTGAGTGGCTCATAATCTTCAATGGTAGGAAACTGTTAGTGGCACAAATGAATAATGAAAAGATTCAACAAAATTAATCATTAATAGCTATGCACCAATAGGAGGTTGACATATGGGATCATCAAATGACCATGATATTTGTGTGAGTACAATGCATGTGGTATAGATATTTAAAGGCCCACAATCATCATTAACGTCCTTTAACTTAGTATATAGCTCAATTATGCCAATATTAGGAAATTGCTAATGGGCATCAAACATGCATCTCACATCATCATCATTTTTAACTGAAAAACTCCTATATCGGACATATCCTTCCCCCATAGAAATAGAAAGCCTGTATTTAATCTCTTATACTATTCTTTTGCTCCCAGCTTTGATTTTTGTATTAATTTTGGCCTTCAATTTCTTTATTGCGATGTTTTCCTCAACATTAGTGCTTTTCAAATGGTCATTTTGGAAGATAACACCTTTTTCAATGTTAAAAATTTATCCATCAAAGTTGACAAATGAAACAAATCTATTACTCATTTTGTTTAAGTGCGACAAATAGATACCTATAATTGGCTTTGAAAAAGCAAATAGGTCTCAAATAAGATACTGACACTATTCATGTTTAGCAGAAAACAACAAAGGCTAGAATAAAGAAGAACTACCAATAAACTCTACAAACAAATCTCACACTAATTGGAAAAAAATGATAATGAAAGTGAATAAAAATAAGAATAATGAACTGAAGTATTTATAATGGAGTAAAACAAATCTATGCATTAGTTTCACATTTTTTAGCACTATGTCGTGGCATTAATCAATTTTTTTCTATCGAGTTAGAAGGAATCTGATACCCCATGCATTTGTCATATCTTTCAAGCTTCAAGAAATTTATTAGGCATTAATCAAATATTTTCTATTGTGCTAGAAGAAATATAATACCCCATGTATCTATCACATCTTTTAAATTCTAATAAATTTATTAGGCATTAGTCAAATATTTTCTGTCCTGTTAGAAGCAATCTAATACACCTATGCATTTGTCACATCTTTTGGGTTCCAAGAAATTTATTAGGCATTAGTCAAATATTTTATGTCATATCAGAAGGAATCTGATGCCTATGCATTTGTCACATCTTTCGAGTTCTAAGAAATTTATTAAGCATTAGTCAACTTTTTCTATCTTGTTAGAAGGAATCTGATACACCATGCATTTGTCACATCTTTTCACTTTCAAGAAATTTATTAGGCATTAGTCAAATATTTTTTGTCGGGTTTCAAGAATCTGATACCCCATGCATATGTTACATCTTTTGGGTTCCAAGAAATTTATTAGGCATTAGTTAAATATTTTTTGTCATATCAGAAGAAATTTGATATCCCATGCATCTGTCACATCTTTTGGGTTTCAAGAAATTTATTAAGCATTAGTCAAATATTTTCTGTCGTGTCAGAAGAAATCTGATACCCCATGCATTTGTTACATCTTTAGGATTTTTAAAAATTTATTAGGCGTTAGTTAAGTTTTTTTTTTGTCATGTTATAAGGAATCTGCTACCCCATGCATCTGCACATATTTTAGGTTCCAAAAAATTTATTAGACATTAGTCAAATATTTTCTGTCATGTTAAAAGAAATCAGATACCGTATGCATCTGTCACATCTTTTAGGTTCTAAGAAATATATTAGGCATTAGTTAACTATTTTCTGTCGTGTTAGAAGAAATCTGATACCTCATACATCTGTCATATTTTTCAGGTCCTAAGAAATTTATTAGGCATTAGTTAATTTTTTTTATCGTGTTAGAATAAATTTGATACCCTATGTATCTATCACATCTTTCGGGTTTTAAAAAATTTTTTCTTCAAAAAGGATGAAAATCATACATTAATTTTTCAAACAAATTTCAACTGCTAAAAAAAAAACTTAATTAGAATGAAACTAAATTTAGTCATAGTAATAAATTATAAGATTAAATTTCAAATTATTTGTTTAGAAAGCTTAAATCTTACTTTAGCCAACAATAACAAATTTCAACGTCTACAAAGAAAAAGCTTAGTTACAATAAAATAAAATTTAATTATAATAATAAATTACAAGCTAACTATATTTTAAGATTACAACAATACTTTTACAAATAAAAATAAAACATACGTTAAAAAAATTATGCAAAAATTTTTCTAAATATGAATGTTTAAACTATAAATTTTTGCTTCACTATAGAAGAAAGAGCTTCGATAAATAGAGCCCAAAGTTCTTCCTTCCCCTTCACCTTTCCCCTCAATAATTTTAAGGGTCATGGACCCTGGCAAATAAAATTGGCAAGGACGTGCCTTGCAATTGCCTCCCAAATAATGGAAGGGAGCCAGCACTTAAGAACTCGCCATTTGAGATGGTGAGTTCTCAATGACAAGATAATTAATGGTGGGAGATGGTGAGTTCCCAACATCCTATTATTTCGCCCCTTTAGTTTCGAGTTCTCAACGCAAAAAAAAATTAACCACATTTTGGGAATCAATCTTAAAACAACTTATTACAGGAAATAATAAATTTTTTAGCGTTATATTCATAAAAAAGTCAAACTTGTTCTTACCCACCAAACTGGCCATAAATCTTTTCATTTAGGTATTATATATTCAGTAATTTCAAGAATAAATTATCTTAAACTACTAATATATAAAAGTCTTTGACCAAAAAAATTCAATATGTTTTAACATGTGTATAATTTTAAATAAATGTAATATGTTATGCATATAATTATTTTTATTTGATTCTTTTAAATTTTAAAATATTTTATATACTAAAATATATTTATTTTTTTTATTTTCATTAACTTACCTTCTATGTAGATGTGAATTAATAAAATTTATTTGTTTTCTATATTTCGAAAAAGAAATTAATTTAAATTAGAAACTAAACTTTGGATTTTTTTTCTTAGGTAATATAACTTTTCATGCTATAATTTAGAAATGTGTTAAAAATATTAAGTATCCTTCAATATTTAAATATGTTTAAAGTTAATTTAATATTTTAATTGCTATATTACTTCAACTAAAATGTTTCTTTCCTACAATTACGCCAAAAAATAATAATTTCCTTTATTAATTTTATTTATTGCTATGTTTATTGATCCTATTATAAATACATAATTTAAGACATAAACAGGTGTGGTATGAGTAGCAACGCATACTCATATCTATAGAATAAAATCAATGTTTTGTTCCATATAAGCACACTCTTAGGGAAAGTAGCCGAAAACTCCTACTAGGACAAGTCTCAAACCATGAAATGAATCAGGATAGCTATAGATAAACCAAAAAAAATACATAACTATAGACTACCGCATGCTAATTCCACTCTAATATCGACTTAAGTTATTAATATTATGTTTTTAAATTTCTTTTTTAATAGTTCGACTCTCTGTTGCTATTTTTGTATTTATATATTTTAATTTTATCATGAAATAATCATTTTTTCATGGAATATATTTATCATAAATATTTTAATTTAATTAAATAGTCTTGATTATTTAGTAGATTATTTCAAAAACTTCAGACCTCTCTTTGAAGGGGAAGCTTGCATATAGAAGAAATCTTTTAAAGAATGTAATATGGAGCAAAACAAAAACAATTGATGAACGTGATTGAAGATAAGTAGAGCTATTTATAAGCCAGATTAATTTCGAAACTCTAGACCTCAACCTTACAGAAGAAACCCTTTAAAGAAAGTAACATAGAACAAAATAGGAAAAATTGATGACCGTGATTGATGATAGGTAGACGTGTTCATTGGTTTGGTAGCGATATGAAAAATTTTCAACTTTCTCATCCAAGCCTAAAGCATTGTTTATAAAATAATAAAATAATAATTTTATATCAATATGTATTTTTTATAATTAAATTTAAATTAATTTTTTAATATTAAATTGGTATTCAAATCAAGCCAACCTGAATTAAAAAAAAAAAAAACCTATGTCCAAGGCTTAGCCCGATAGGCAAGTAGTTCAATTCTTAGACAAATCAAAAGAGACGTGCTAATTGAAGACTACCCAAATAATATTGTATGCAATATATTGTTGCCTCTTGTTGCAATTTCCAATACTTTCGTTAATGAAATTTTGAGCTTTACTTCAAAAACATTTCAAAAGAAATATATATTTATATATATTTACTAAGTTTGTTTAACTATTCTTCTTCCTCTTTTATATATTATTTTAATACCAATGTTTGTACATATTATTTCACTCAAGCATCTATATAATACATGCTATAAAAGTGATTAGGCTATAAGATTTGAGACTTCATTTGAAATATTGGTTTGTATTGAACATATAATTTTTTTTACTTTATTTAGAAGTTGTCAGTGTAATCGTTCATTAAAGAGTTTCAGAAGTTTGTGTAATCATTTATTAAGAAGTTATTAAAATATTTTTCAAAAGTTTAAAATTTAATTTATATTTTTATTAATTTTATTTCAAAAAATTGTGAGTGGAAACTATTTTTTTAAAGGTTAAAACATTTGTACACTTTAGTGATGACTTGCATTGGAATTATAGATCTCTTAGCAAAGACATTGCTAAAAATGAAAATAATGAATTCACACATTCATTAAAAACCTCAATAAAATGTGTTCTTTCTTGGCCTTAAAAACATTTTTACTTATCTGGAAAATGTTTTACAATAAAGTATGTATTAAGAACATATTTTTAAGTTAAAGACATATAAAACATTTTAGTATTTTCTAAAGTACTTTTTTAATTAATCCCAAGAAAACATACTATGTTGATAATATTTAAGCACAAACTACTTAAGTTAAAGTTTTTGGTATATTAAAACTAAGATTATTTCAAAGCTAATATAGCTAACATTTATAATGAAGACAAGCTAATCTTTCATGTCTACTCCATCTCAAAAACATTCCATAAGCGGGAAAATCATCCATAATAATGCAGCCTCAATACAAAATTTTTTTCCTATACTATAAATAGTTGGAATACCTGTATTTCATAACAAATTTAGCTCATCTATCAAAGGTTTAACAAACACATCAATATTTTACTTCAAATTATGTAGATTATAATGATCATATTAAAAAGCAAACATGGTTGCTTCATACGCATCCACAAGGGAAAATTATATACGCATAGTATGACCGGCCGACATGAATACAGTTTTATTGCCTAGGAAATGGACACAAACCATCTGCGCATAAACTTAATCTCATATTCCAAGATTCAATTGCCAAAGATCGGTGGATATGATTGAGTTCTTGCCAATCCATTAATTGGGTACACCAATATTCCACCATCACTTCAATTAGAATTATGCCATGTCATATGTTTAGCAAGAACCGTTGACATATATAACATTTGCAACCTTAGAATAAGTGGCAAGTAATGAAGAAACTTAAATGGTACTTTTTTGGCCTTCCTTGTAATTTATCGGCTATTTGGTATATATAGAGGATGGTCGCTTGTCAAATAGTGCATCAACATGGCTGATTTCTTATAAAATAATATGCAATTGTTGAGGCTAACTTGTTTCTTGACATTATCTAACCTAAATTTCATTGTCTTCTCCTTCATTCTATAAAAATTCTTCATCAATTTATCATTTTTTGGTAACATTCCTTTTATAATAACCAACAATTGATTGAAACGCGATTCACTCAAGTTGAGTTCATATTTCACATTCAGCAGTTGTGAGACATTGAATAAAATTGTGTGCTGGTACATCCTGACCACAATGATTCATCTACTTCATTCAACAAATAGTAATAATTTTTTGACACTTACATCGGTTATTTAACCCTATCCATGGTCTTATCAACACTACTATTACCTCCAAAGATGTTATTAACATTGAAGTTAACATCATCTTAAAAGCATCCATACCCATTGTGGCATAAGGATTATCTGTTTCAAGATCAGCACTGTGCTGATCCTTATCATCATAACTCCTAGATGATTGACCTTCATGAATTTCACCATGCATCCCAAATGAAATAATTTGCACAAAAACCTTTTGGAATAGAGACGTTGATGTTTCACATCAATATCCATAATTTGATTATTTTGACACCTAACATAAGGACATCTAATTCAATTGTTTTCTGATGCAGTTATTGTTAGAACATGCAAAAGCTATAAATTGTTCCACCTCATTCAAATACTCATTGTTGATAAACCCTTCATCTTATATTAATTAATAAATTATATATCAATTCTAAGTTAAAAGGAAGGACAAACAAGCTTTTTTCCCTTAAACAAAGAGATACTCACTTTTTTTAATTAAAATAACCAATTAATTTCTTATTATATATAAGAAGTTTGTCCTAAAATTTTTGTAAGTTAAATTATAATAATTTTTATTTTTATATTTACATAACATATATATAAATATTATAGTGCATATTTTTCACAATTAATTTAAAACCATAAAAATTATAATATTTTATAAAAAATATAACTTAGGAATTCTATATCACGAGTCATGCTAACTACTGACGAGAGAGAACAAGATGCCATAGCTTAAAAAATAAAACATAAATATTTATATAAATATATGTTTATATAACAAAAAAATTAAATTATTACCAAAACCATTAATTACTAAACAATATATTAAAAATTAAATCAAAATATTAAAATTATTATATTAATTATTACAAATATATTACTAAACAGTATCTATTACAAATATTTTTTTAAATTAACAATACCAAACAAATTAGTTATATTATTTAATTATAGTCGAACTACCCTAAAATAGATGTATAAAAAATCATATCTACAATAAATATTATTCAAATATATATATGTAATACAATAATAACTAATTTCTAGAAAAAATAAATATAACAGTCATTTTTACTATCATAATTCTATTATATCATAATTATAATACAATAATAATTGTAAATCTTGGAACTTAATTGTAAAAGTAAAATACCTATATCTTTGAGTATCAATAGTAGAAATGAAATTCCAAACTTGTATTAATATATCAAAAACCCTACAAAAACATGAACAAATTGCATTAAAACAATAAAAAAATGTAAAATAATAACAAAAACTAATAATAAAACCCTAAAATAATATCTCTAAACTCTCAAAATACTTATAGAAGCTAAAAAAAAAAAAACATAAAAATAAAACCCCTAATAGCAAAAAATGAGAAAGGAGCTGGGGCCTTGATTTTTATAGCAAACTTATTTACGATGAAATTCTAATTTTTTGATAGAAAATCTATCAAAAATAGCTTGGGAAAGATATTTTCCCCCAAAGCCTAATTCCATCGAAAATTATTCCCTCTTCCAAAATTATCATTTGGTTAGAAATACTCATTATGGAATTCTCAATCGAAAATATTGTTTTCGTCAGAAATAAATTTTCGACCAAATTTTCAATCAAAAGAAATGCTTTTACTGAGTTAAAATTTAGTTGAAAATACTTTTTCTACTAAATATTAATATGAGATTTTTTTAATTTTATAAATTATTTTCTTTTATTTTTTTCCGACGAAAATTTTTGTCAGAAAAACTATTCGATCGGAGATATGTTTTGGCTTGTGTATGGCACGCAGGAATAATAATGCGCCAAAAGTATTTTTGACCAAATTACACTGTTTTCGATGAATTTATGATTGGAAATAGTTTTACTTTTTCCTAATGGAAATTTTGCCGGAAATACTTGATTATTTCCTATGGATGTCTTTTTGTTAGATATAATCTGTCGCTGATAAGCCTTTCTCTTGTAGTGATACTCATTCAAGGTGAAGTGTTCTAAAGACATTGTATGTAGTGGATGATTAGATACACAATATAACTAGATACTAAGGTTTTCCTTATTATATTCCTAATTTACCTATAACCTCCTAACCTCTATTTATTTAACTCAGTTAAGGAGGACATTACTCTTAGGTCCTTTTGAACCTATAACCTCCAAGAGTCCATTGATAACTTCATGCCAACTGAACTAATATTTAATCGATGCTAAAGTTTTAATATGTGTACATTATGGTAAATTGTGTTAAAAAGAGTAAATTCCCCATTTTCGTTTGGAGTCTTATATAAGGGCGTTTTTTTGTTCAAGAAAAGATTGAAGAAAAATTGGAAACATAGTTAGCTCATAAAGAACTAGACTACTAAAATTCATATTTCTTTTGACTTGATTTCTCTTTTCTGTCTTCATTTTATTACAACAAAATTAACATTATATCTAATAACCCTAAATTAATATTATATGAAATTATCTAAAATAATGAGTAAATATTAAATTATTATTATTATTATTATTATTATTACTACAAACTATTAAGCTCGTGATGTTATATATATAACCTTAAACTATTTTTTTTAAATATTAATTACTAATTTCATAAATTATATGAATTTTATAAAACTAATATTAAATTAATAATATATGAAATAGCCTAAAATAATAAACTAAGTTAATAATAATCCTAAAGTAATAATATTAATAACTAATAATAATAAACTTTTAATATTATTAACATTATATTTCTAATTAAAATATTAAAACTAATTAATAAAATAACATGTATTATACATTACCAGTGACCATGACGGTGACAGAAGATGGCAACGCACAGCAGAGGTAATGCACGACAAAGCTACAGAGAAAAGGAAAAAAAAAATGAGAGAAAGTCCATATCTATCGACTTAAGTGATGGTGATGTGGGGTGGAAAGGAGTAAAGGATGTCCGAGAAGAGAGGCGACGACAAGGGTTGGGAGGCGAAAGAAAGCAAACTGAAAGAAAGAGAGCGAGAGGACGAAAGGAGAGAAATGGGAAAGAAAAAGGCCGCAAAGGTTTTAGTCCAGCCTTCGAAAATAATTTTGGTGATCAAGGTGCCCCCTTGGTTCAAAATATTTTCCATAAGAAATACCATTTCCGACAGAATTGACTTCGATATTTGTTGTTTCCATCGAAAATATCTATTTTCGATGAAATTGTCCTTAGAATTTGTTGTTTCGTACTTTGAGGGTAGTCTATAGATTTTTCTTACTGATTGAATTCGTGAGAAGTACTTATTTCTCACCCACTATCCTTACAACACATTTTTCATATTCCGAGGTGGATTTTACTCGAACATAGGTCTTTTCGACAGATTTTCTGTTAAAATTCTAATTTCGATGGAATGTACATTTTTTTCCCTATTCAAGGGATATCTGTCAAAAAAAAGTTCTGGTGTGAAAGCAAAGTGGTGCGCTAAGCTTGTGTTGCAAACACCCGGTGACACGTCAAACTTTTTTCTAGGAAATTTAGCTAGAGAATATTTCTGTTATTCTAATTCCGTCAGGAATATATGATTTTTGTTGCTAATGCTCCAACTTTCCATTGTAAACAGTTTAGAGAATTTCTAGAGAAAACTCCATCAAAAAATAATTCTATCCTAGATGTACTCCCTTTTTTAGTGTAGTGTATACAAATATTATAATAAAATATAAGTATCAATAATTTATTTTGTATATTTTAAAACGTTACATAATAAAACTTAAGGGATTACATTTATTTAAAAAAATATGTATATTAATAAGAAATTGTGTAATTTAATTTAAATAACATGATAAGATATTATTATAATGTAATGTACCAATGTTAAGATAAAGGAAAATTATCATTATCAAAGACCTTTTTATATGTATTTTATTGTACAATGCACGAGAATATGTAAATCGACAATCTTTTTCCAAGAGAATTGGAATATATGGGGGCCTCTCGTTACTGATGCAACTCTATCTTTCCTTAACTCAGGCCGGATACTTAAAGAATTCAATCGAACTTTTATAAACCTCATTCCAAACCTTAAAGGTCCAGAGAAGGTGGATGACTTTAGATCAATCTGCTAGTGTAATGTTGTGTACAAGATCATACCAAAGGTGCTTGTTAATCAACTAAAGATGATCATCAATCAATTGTGTCACAATTTCAGAATGCTCTTATTGGAAAAAGACAAACATGAGACAGTGCTATACTTGGAACAGAAATTATCCAACATATACACAAGAAAACAAAAAGTAAAGGTGTTCTAGGTGATGCGAATGAAAACATAAACTAAACCCCGATTGGATGGAATTAGAACCCTAGGATCATCTTTAAAGTCAAGCAAAGAAAACTTGACTCCAATTAAACCTGCTGATTAGAACCAAAGTTATAACAATTTTGATCGCCACAAGTTACCCTGATAAGATCAAATGGAGTTCTTGTTTAAA
>JBBYHO010000015.1:24308913-24326814 GCA_038382025.1 Adansonia gregorii | reverse complement strand
AGCTTTTGTTTTTGTTCCCTCAAATACTTAGATTCAGCAAGAGTTTGTGTTTTACATAATTATTCAGATAATTGAAATTTATGAATAACAAACGCTTGCAAATGTAGTAACCCTGCCTTGAGCTTTTATGTCTTGTGAAATTGCATTTATTTTTTGCAGTTAATAGTCATTACCTATGTTGCAAAGACTTTTAATTTTTCCTAAAGTACCCATATCTGATACTTGTTTTGACACATTCGGATATGTTATGGGGGTTGATCCTCCAATATATGGAAAAACTTTGAAAAAATATTGAGTGTATCTGTATCTGGCATTCATTCCTCAGTCCCAGTAACATAGGTCATTACTGGAACTACATTATTGCTAACATTTGGAGTTTGATACCTTTGAATTATCATGTGATTGCTTTGAGATTTCAATTATTTTGGTTGAATTAGGGTTTGAATTTTCATCAAGGGAAATAATGGGTTACACTATCGTCTTGTTGAGGATGCCCACACTTGAAATTCATTGAAGATGAGGAGAAAAACTTAGTATCTAACCAAAAAATTGTTTTTATGGATATATGATATGCTAATATAGAATCTTTTATGTGGGGATATTAATGCTAATTGATTACATTTAGATCTTATATGTGAGCTTTGAGATTGTGTTTGTGAAGCAAAATTAGAGGTGTAATCCATCTCTTTGATTCATATGTTGTTTTTGATTTTTGCTATTAGTTTTTCTGATTTTTTGAACAATTGTCAGAGTGACAGTGAATACATGGCGGGTCAGCTTTCAGCATTTGGCTATGCAATATCTGACAATCCTGAAGAAGGAGACCTTTGGCTAATAAATACGTAAGGCTTCTACCCTTGAATTGATTTAATTTGTTATTATCTTTCTCTATAATGCCATCACCCTTATTCTCTGTATTATTCTTTTAGTACTAGTGCTAAGTGCATATATATCACGGTTTTAACGATTATGAAATCATCAAAATATCAAGCTCTCACGACCTGAATATATATTCCTGTATTATCTGTTTCATAAGGATTTGAATGGATGTATTTCTTTACTAAGTGAAAAAAAATCAGTATATCCAAATATCATAATTTTAAATAAGGTCATATCCCAAATGTGCTGAGAGTGCCTGTTGATCTTAATTTTTAAAAAATTATTCGGCTTGCATACATCATTCGTGGTGGAGAGAAAGGCTGATGAACACTGGTTAGCATTGCTTGTAGATAATAGTCACTGTTACTTTTCATGTCTGCCCATGAATTTCAACTTTGTTAGAGGGTTAACTTTTCTATACTGGCCTTTTTAATTATTATAAGTTATTGGAATATCAGAATTATAACAAAAGATGTTTTGCAGAATTTTCTGGTTTAAATTAGGTGTTTTTTTTTGCTTAAAGAGTATAATCAATTTAATTTTGAAGTTGCGTTTCTTGGAGACTTAAGTGAGAAACTTTCAGTGTACTTTCACTTATGATTGATGTGATAATTATAAGATGCCTGAACTAGTCTGACTTTGAATAAATAGCAGGCATTGCCGAATTAGCAACTTCTATATCCTCGGTATGAGCTTTTGAACCTTTTTGATTTCCTAGGATAGCGGCTTCTCTTTTGTTATGAATTGAGGCATAGATATTTCCAATATCTTTTCATCTTCTACTTCTTTTTTCCATTTTTTTTTTCATTCTGCATTTGGTTGCTGATAAATAATTATTTCATTGACGTATGTTGCTTGTACAGCTGTTCGTATGTTTATACTCCTAAAAGGCATCATGATGACTAATGAATGACTGAGATATGTAACAACTACACATTTGTCTTCAAAATGTTTAATATGGACAGATTGTTTTGGTGCGTTAATATTCTGATGCTAATCACAGCAATAATCAAATGTGATAATTCTTCTTTTTGATTTATTAAAAAAACTAAATAAATAAAACATCAGCATACAATTGTCGTTGATGTACAAGAAAGGGAACCCCTTTGCATGATACATTAATTAATTTATTAAGTGGATAGATATGTAACAATCTAAATTTTAAAGTAAAAGTTTTACTGATTTAAGAATTAAAGAGGAAAGGAAAGTTGCTGCAAATTAGCATCTCCTTTTTCATCCGGAAAACGTTCTCAAACGAAAGTAATTTGATTAATTAGCAGGAGCATGAGTCCTTTGTTTGTCCCAGAAACAAAGGGCATTGACAGTGCAGCTTCCAAAGTTTAAGACATCAAAACATGGCTATGTGACATTGGACTCAAATCTTTTAAGCATTGAAGTTATGTATCCTTGCTCTATATTACTGCATGTACTGAAGGAACTACAGAAATAATAACCATTTGCATATTGTTTACAAGAATTGTACAAGCCCAAGCGGATATGTAACTTCTTTAGGCAAAAATAAGCTGAAACATATTGTAAATACCGATGCAAGATTTAAATATGTTTGGCTAGATTATAACATCCTTCTGTGTCTAAAACATCAATATTTGTATGAAAAAATGGTTACATGTTAAGCATTGAATTTATGTATCCTTGCTAAAAGTGGTTACGTGAAAAAGTGGTTACATGTCTAAAACACCAAATCTTTTAAGCATTGAATTTATGTATCCTTGCTCTATATTACTGTGTACACTGAAGGAACTACGGAAATAATAACCATTTGCATATTGTTTACAAGAATTGTACAAGTCCAAGTAGATATGTAAGTTCATTATGCAGAAATAAGCTGAAACATATTGTAAATACCGATGCTAGATTTAAATATGTTTGGCTAGATTATAACATCCTTTTGTGTCTAAAACACCAATATTTGTATGAAAAAGTGGTTATATGTTACAGCCAACTTACCATCAGCAGAAGGCCTTTAGCTGCAAAGATGGATATTTAATTAAGTTATATTAAAGCCGTAAATTTGCTGATGTTTGTAACAGCTTTTGCACAAAATGGGAAAGAGAACAAAGGAAAAGGTGGTTGGAGAGCTGGAAAATTTTGTAATGGTTTAGATATAATAGTTTGAATGAACTCTAGGAGATCTATGTTTCCAAGTGAATATATATATATATGTGCATATATTATGGTGTCTGAAGCTTTTTCTTAATAATTCTTGTTGAATATGCTGTTTCCTTGCTGCATCCCTAGAATTTTATGTTGCTTAAGCGATCCTCTCTTTGGCATTTATGCATGTTTCTTTTCCTTCTAATGAGCAACTTTCCAGCCATATAGCCTGTTTTATTATGCACATATGCAAATGGCTATCTCCTTTTCTGGTGTTTAGAGGAAAATGTTGCAGAGTTAATTAATCTCTGTATGGATATTGATCCATCAATTTCATCAGAGAATGTCAGTGAACAACTTTGACTGTCATGGAAATTGTTTTTGCTTGTGACGCATTCACTAGTAACTGATGGCTGATTGATTGTCCTTGCCATGAAAATTTTCCCTACCAAGATAATACCAAGCTGAAATTTCTTGGATGTCAAAACTTAGAAATGACCAAATTTATGTTTTCTGGGTCCTCGATTTCTTATGTAGCTTGAGTGCTGCCAAAGCTTTTGTTAGTGTTATGGGAGACGTAACTGAATCTTGCATGTATTTGGTTTACTACTGGTGGGAAGTAAAACTTCCTGTAGCTAGCCCATTGGGAGATGTACAAGGAAAGGGAAAAGAATGGTGTAGAAAACAGGGGTGGTGGGGTGAATGGGGAGAAAACTTTGAAATCCATCTAGGCACAATATACATGCATGTTGCATTTTGAATATTTGAAATATCATATCTTCAGCTTTTAGTGAAGAAACCTTGTGGCCATTTTCAATGCTATTTTTTTTTTCCTATCTGTTGAAAATGTCCTTCAACTGTATAGTATTAAGAAAATATAGTATTATAATATATGAAGGGTGTTATATCATTTTACACTAAAATAACTAAAATGAAATTTTGGTAACATCAAACAACCGTCTAGCAGTTACACACTTTCTTGGTCACACTTTTCCTGTCTATTCCGTTCAAACACTCTCTTTTATGTCACCAATGCTTTATATTTTAATAATTTAAATGATCCTTTTTGGTCTCTTTTGCAGATGCACGGTGAAAAATCCGAGTCAGTCAGCTATGAACACACTAATAACGAAATGTAAAAGTGCAAAAAGGCCTCTGGTGGTTGCGGGTTGTGTTCCTCAAGGAAGTCGAGATTTGAAAGAGCTAGAGGGGGTCAGTATAGTTGGAGTCCAGCAAATTGACCGTGTGGTTGAAGTTGTAGAAGAGACCCTGAAAGGGCATGAGGTGCGGCTTTTGAACCGCAAGACCTTGCCAGCGCTGGACCTTCCTAAGGTTTGAACCGTGGATTATTGCAATTTCAATTGCTTAATGAAGTTTCTTTATGACTATTCTAACACATTGATGGTATTTTTATTTCCTGTAGATTTTGTAATGGACTTGTTTCATAATTACTGACTAGAGTCTAATACCACCCACCTACATAAGTGAAACAAATAAATATATAAATTATTTATTAGAAAAATAAAATTACAACAAGATTTCAAGATAAGGGGAGAGAGAGTTGAGCAGACTAGGTGATAGTGAAAGAACCAACTGAAAGAAGATGCTAATATTTTTTTTCCAGTTAGTACCAATGTGTTCTTTAGCTTTGATGGTGTTTGCATGTAAATGTTCTTCAATGGCTAATAGTTAGTGTTAAAAACTGCCAAGGTTTCTTTTATGTAAAAGTATGGATAATTGCAGACTAGCATAAAGATGATGACTTTTTCCTTTTAAGATGAATTTAACTCAAATTTGTTTTATTTTGTTCAGGTCAGAAAGAACAAGTTTGTTGAGATTCTTCCAATTAATGTTGGTTGTTTAGGTGCGTGCACTTATTGCAAGACAAAGCATGCTCGTGGTCACTTAGGGAGCTACACTGTTGACAGTCTTGTAAGTTACGAAGCTGGACAGCTGCATCTTTATTACTGTTTGGTTCTATTTTTACTAACCTCTTTTATATGCAGGTTGGGCGTGTGAAAACTGTTATAGCTGATGGGGTCAAGGAGATATGGTTGAGCAGTGAAGATACTGGAGCTTATGGTACTTTAGTGTTTTGTCTGCTTATGGTGCCTAAGAAACTTTAGATATAAGAGTTCTGCTCCTGCAGTGTCTATAGTTGAAAATACGAAGTTTTATAATGAACACATACATGCATATACGTATAAAGATGAATAGTTGCATACGCACACTTGTCTATGAATACATATGCATGGAGATTGTTCTTATAGGTTAAATAATCTTGCAGGTCGTGACATTGGGGTTAACCTACCAATTTTGTTGAATGCCATTGTTGCGGAACTTCCTTCTGATGGTAGCACAATGCTAAGAATTGGGATGACCAATCCTCCTTTTATCTTGGAGCATCTGAAAGAGATAGCAGCTGTTTTACGTCATCCTTGTGTATATTCCTTTCTTCATGTGCCGGTTCAATCTGGAAGTGATGCTGTCTTGACCGTAAGTCCAAAATTGGTCATATAGCATTTCTCTTCATCTTGCCTAACGGAGTAAAGATGTTAATTGGTAACTAAAACAAAGAAAAAGGAATTTGTACTTAATGCAGGTAAATGCCCTGAAATTTCTGTTGAATGATAATTGTCTTACTAAGTATTCTTTGATTGTTCTAGGCAATGAATCGGGAATATACTGTGAGTGAGTTTAGGACTGTGGTAGATACCTTGACTGAACTTGTGCCGCGCATGCAGATTGCAACTGATATAATATGCGGATTTCCTGGTTAGTATGCAGATTCAGTTGTCTCCTTTTCTATTTCATCCTTGTTTTTGGTATTATACATGTGGATTTCCTGGTTTTTGATGATATATATATATATATATATCTGAAAAACTCAAAGCTTATTTAGGGCCTTTTGCGATTCTAAACTCGTTTAGTCTGTGCCATAGGGCACCTCTATTTTTGGAAAATATTTTCCATTTTCTATATCCAGTTTTGCTGTAAATATGATCAATCAATTAAGGTAAAGAACTAATTACTGAAACCAAGGTTAAAGAATCAAACTGTTAAGGCCTACGGTTCCCGGACCAATGGGTTCTACCGGTTGGATTGGCTGGTTCACTTTAAAAAATTTTAAATGTTTTAAAAAAATATTTTAATGTTAAATAAATTTAAATATAATAAATAATTAATAAAAATATGTATTTAACTTAATGATATGGTTTTCTAATATAAAACTAAAGGTTAAAGGTTCAAATCTCATCAATTACAAAAAGAAAAAAAAATTGAAAAAAATGAAAAAATATATCAAACCAGTTACCGGTTTTTATCAATTAAACTGGTTTTCTACTGGTTCATGAAGTAACCGTTTTACATAGTGTAATGGACCAGACAGCCTGCCAGTTCCCAGTTCAACCGGTCAGTCCAGCCCAGTTTATAATCAATGATTGAAACATTCTCTAGTTTATGGAACAGTAAAATAAATTAAAATTAGACGTCCCTTTTTCTAGAAACTTAGAAAAGAAGGTGATGCGCATTAGAAGGGTTTTCCAATGTAGTAATTTATTAGTACCTTATCTCATTGCCCATATCTAGAATAAAAGTGGAGAGGGAAAATATAGAATAATTTTTGAAAATAAACAGGCTCTCAGCATCTCTCATCAGTTTGGAACTAATTAGATTTTTCTACTAATGGAAATTCTTCAGGATATTGGGGTTGTATGGCTGCCCAGGTCTGCAAGCCTGGCCTGGTTTGGGCTGCATTGAGCAAGGATTTTAGCACAAGCTCTGAACCAGGCCAAGCACAAGTTATTAGTTTCTTGAATAACTAATGTTATTTATTTAGTTTTAATTTTCAAAATTAAAAAGGATTATATTAATATAAAAATAATTTATTTTAACTAGAACTCCAAGCTAGAGGTGCCCATGGTCCAGCCTTCATTATGGCACAAACCTTTGAGGGCTATTTCTGGCCCACTCCTGAAAGTGAAGTTTTATTACTAAAATAGTACAAAATAATATTATATTAATAGTTAAAATCTAAATACAAATATAAATTTGAATGAAATTAGATACATTGTCTATTTAATAAAATAATTGCTTGGGCTTTAAAATCTTACCTGAAAGAGGTTGAAGCTCGCAGAATGGGCAGGCAGCTAGCCCATGGAGTGGTCTACTCCAGGCCAATGGACTTAGGGAATCTCTTCAAGGCTGGGGCCCAAATTTGGCTATGAAGCTTTCCCAAGTCAGGCCGGAGGCCTCTAATGGGCAGGGAACTTCGATCTCATGACAAATATTTTGAGGATCTTATCAGAACATTTACTCTTGATAGGCTGCTTAAGGATATAATTTAATGGTTTTTTTCTTCAATTATACTCATTTTTGCGTCATTTCAGGTGAAACTGATGAAGATTTTGCTCAAACAGTTAACCTTATTAAGGGATACAAGTTCCCACAAGTTCATATATCTCAATTCTATCCTAGGCCTGGTATGGTGCTTGGTTGTTCCTGCAGCTTCTTTGTTATAATTTTCTACTTGTCCTTTTCCCTTGTCAACTTTATTTCGCTAAAAACTTAATCTTTCTTTTGTTTCCTAATTATTTGCTCTTGAGGCCACTTGCAATGCATATTTTGTTATGTTCTATTGGAGCTCATGAATTCCTTGATGTTCATACATCATTGCGTAAGCAACCATTTAAGAACTTTATTGTTATGGCAATCTTTAGACTATGTTTCAATGCCTTAGGAAGCTTCTTTTGTTTATTAAAAAAACTCAGACAAACAAATCCTTGATAAGTAGTTTAAAAGAAGAAGATTTAGTTTCGATGGCTTTTCTTCTTCTGAGTAGCTGCAAGGATAGAAGGTGAAAAGTACAGATTAATAGTGCTTTTTAGTTTTGAAAACATTTTCCAATATCCATGTCGGCTGTCTGATTTTCTTGATTTCCTTTCCACAGCTCTCTTTACATTTTGTTTTGATTTATGTTCTGTGAGCATTGTGACATAAAAACCTTAAAACAAGGAGGCAGGGTGCGTTTTGTAACAAAAAATGCATAATTGCATAAGATGGAACAATAAAGGTTAAATTTGTAGTAGTATTTCTAGAAATCACCTTGAGCAAAGCCAATAGAAGCCCCCCAAAGTTGAAGGAAGAGGACATTTAGATTTAGCATAGTTAGCAACAAGTAAATGACTTTGTAACTACTTACGGCGTTTGTTTTTTGTGAGATATAGATGATAAATCATCCATATGTTAGGAATAACATTCCGGAATACAAACTGATTTAAGTTTAATAAATGGAGCTCCAACTGCCTAATTATCGACGGCAACATTGGTAGTTGACCTATTGGATGCAGAAATAAACGTAATGGAAAGATGATTTCTGTAGTTTAGAGCAAGACAAATGATTGGCCTTCCCCAGGATTTATATGTTTTTTGGCAACAGAAGGTGATGTTCATTTGACCATTTGGTCCGAACTTTAAGTTCTACTAAGTCAAAAATAAAACAAATTATATCCACAGGATTTACCGCCCCATTTCTCCCTCTTCCCCTCTGAAGCAAAAAAAAAAAAAGATAACTCTCCCCCTCCTCCCCCAAAAGAAGAAAATTATAAAACTTATGGTGCATTTGATAAACCATTGAAAATGAAAATCTCAGTGGTTTATTTATTTATTTATTTTGCAATATGTTTGATAATTCATTTTAAAAACTACTTAAATGTAAATTTTCAATGAAAAAGCGCATGAAAATCTTTAGTTAAAAGGTGCTTATGATTTCAATCTTTCTTATTTGAGGAAATTTTTTTTCATTTAACTGCATTATCCTTACATTCTTTCCCTTTCTAAATATAAAGGTTTTTTTTTTTAATTTATTGATGTTAAATGCTTAATAAAGTGAACAAAACATCTATTGTTTATTTAATTTTCAATAGAGTAGCAAACAGTTTTTACATTAACAAGTCCGTATTATTTTTTTTTTTCAAAACTAAAAATTAAGTACTTAATTTTTCACTATTGAGGGCTTTTTTTTTTTTTTTCAGTTTATCAAACAATGCTCATTAAGAAAAGGGGAAAAATTATGACATGAACCTGATCACGACAAGAACACCTAAACCCCCCCCTTAGAAAATGATCTAATGATATAGAAGCAAGTAAAAGGAACACTCATAGTCTTACGCAATAACTTCTCTGAAATATCAGCAAGAGATTTCAAAACAACCGGCTAAGTGTTATAATTTATCATGGGATTCAGGATCCAGTACATGACAGGAGTGTGTATCAAACATGGATTTCATGTTTTTTGCAACTTTGTGGATTGATTTAATAATGTCGTACACATATCAATCTAATGCATCCAGGAAGTGTTGGACTTGGTTGTGCTCTAGTAAAGTGAAGAGTCCTGGTAGTTGTAGCATTGCTTATACTAAGTAATTGAGGATTTATATGTTTTTTGTCAACAGAAGGTGTTCCAGAAATAATCTCTAATATTCCTCCTTAAGCTTAGAGCTGTGAGTTGACTCTATAATTATTATCCTATTTGCAATGATTAGAGCAGATAGAGATGCCCAATAGGCCATCTTAAACGAGACAGTTATGTGTAGATGTTAAAATGTTTGGCTCTTGAATGCAAATCTGATGAAGTTTAAGTAAAAATTTCTCAACACAAACAGGAATTATGGTGAGGAGGGACTCAATCAGGTGCATCCCTTTGAAGAAAAACTTTTTGGCTTTGTTTGGTTAATGAAAATTAGTTTCATGGATATTTTTCCAAATGTGCAATAAGGAGATTGGGAAAATTTTCTAATTCTGATTTCTTCGATTTCTTGCTTATACGCATCTGTCATGATTTTTCCTTCTTTTTTTTTATTGTTTTTCAGATTTACCAATTTTGCATCTTATACTACTTTTATCATGGAAAACTTGGTTTTCTAGTCTCAACAGCTAAATTCATCACCTATAATTTTTTTTTTTGGGTGTATTTGAACTTAGGGCTTCCCATGGCCTTCGCTTGTTGTTTTGCTTTGGACCAAAATCACCTTGGCTGTTATTTACATGTTATTTTGCAAAAGAAAAGCTACAAATAGCGTAATGATGAAATCCCATGTTTGCATGATGGAATCTATTTTAAATGCCAACTATTATTTGCTAATTTCTGTTCTTGGTTTTTTTTTTTTTTTTTTTCTTTTCTTTTAAGTTGAAATCTCTTAATGTCTCTCTGAGAATTCTTTGTAGATTGTGTTTCATTTTAATTCTTTTTTAAAGATCACGGAAATGCGCGAGTAAATTTAGAATATTTTGCGCCCACCTTTCCAACTTTTGTTACACTGAAAAATACCAAGTTAATAGAAATAAGGAATTTACAGTAGTTAGCTGTATTTGATTCTGATAAATCTGTGTTAGAGTTGGTATACAGTTTCTAGATTAGCAGGTGTGAATTTAGATCTCAATTTATGAACTCCAAAAAATTGGATATCGAGAACCTGCCTAACTTTATAATTCTAAACTACTAATAAACAAACCATGCTTGACTTCTTGCTTAGGCAATGTAAATGCTAGTCTTTTATGTGCTCCCAGCTATAGTATCCCAAGAAATTGATGCGTATGATCTTTCTAAAACTAGGGACACCTGCTGCAAGGATGAAAAAGGTCCCAACTACCATAGTGAAGAATAGGAGCCGTGAATTAACTTCTGTTTTTGAAGCTTTTTCACCGTACAATGGAATGGAAGACAGAGTTGAAAGAATATGGATTACTGAAATTGCAACTGATGGAATTCACTTGGTAAGAATATTTGCTACTGGTAAAGATTAACTTTTCCACAACTTCTGTATGCTTCATTTTTCATCCTGTTTTGTGGCACTAGTTTAAGCAACTAGATTTCAGCTTAAACTAGACTACTTGTCGGATGGCTGTGGGCCAAGGCTCTGCTGTTAGGTTGCATTTCGATGGCTTATCACTGTGTTTATAGTCCTTTTGTCTTGCTCTCTGGTGAACTTGATTGCATGTTTTTTTTTAGACTTGAGCTGCCCCTTGGAAGCCAGTTCAGTGTTTAATTGATTTACTCTGCATTCAACTTTGCTTTCTTTTTACTTTTGGGGTTGACGGAAGGTGATGTGGGAATTTTTTTCTTCTACTTTTGCATGTCAATGCATTTTGGCAAGTGTTGTCAATCGTATCTGTTTCACTCTCTTAAACGACTAGCTGAAGTTAGTTGTTTAATTTTGTTCACAACCAGTTCATGATCTAATGATTTAGTGGATATTTCCAATTGGCACTTGGCGTTTTATGTGCTCAGAATTTATCTAAATGCAATTTTCAGAGCATGCTACCATCTAGCTTCTGTTTGATTCATGGTGCCTGTTATTGAAAGCCACTTTATGCTTCAACCTTTTACTATATATTCCAATTACATCTTGTCACTTTATCTAAAGGCGCTCTATCTAGCATGTGCTAATATCTAGCTCGTATTCACGTCACTATCCAAGGTTGGCCATACGAAGGGATACGTGCAGGTTCTCATAATTTCTCCAGAAAGTATGCTGGGTACTTCAGCTATGGTGAAGATAACATCCGTGGGAAGATGGTCAGTGTTCGGAGAAGTGATTGAGACTCTGACCCAAGTAAATGTGAAAACGGCTCCAGAGAAGGGTTCTAAGCAGGAGAAATGTTCTCCTTGCTCCGATCACAATGAGAGTTGTGCATGTTCAAAGGAGCCAGAACCTTGCTCTAGTGGACCAGATATCTGTGGAGGACAGATTAGGTCGGAAGAATGCACGGTTTTCAGCAATGATTGTCGGATAGAAGATCGAAGCAGCAAAAATCTGATTGGGTGGTTACTAAGGAAGCGAAGGAATCATGAGCAGAAAAAGGTGGAGAGTGGCGATGCCTTGGGGCTAAAGAGTAAGCAGGATTGGTCCCTGGGCAGATGGGGTATTATTGATAGGGCTCTTCTTGTTGGAATCCTTGTCAGCCTTTTTATGATTTTTGCAATAATAATGCACCTAGAATTTAGGACTTTATTATCAAAATGAATATTCTATTTTAAACTGTTGTTCTCTTTCTGGTTTTTGAGGATTTCCATGTCAGAATTTGCCTATAGTGAACTATTTTTTTGTACCAAAGCAACTTTTTGACATAAGTGCCAATGAGATTGAGAGATTTTCCTGCGCACAATATTTTTGAATTACAGAAAGAACTATTGTTCAACTTATTTTTATTATAACCATTGTTATCCTGTAAACTGGTTGTAAAACTTGGAGGCACTAAGCCTACAACAGCTTTTTCACTCCTTTTCAGCGCCCTTGTGGACATATTGCTTACATTCATGAAGTACAAGGACAATAACTTAGCAAAAATCTTGAATAGCAGCCGAAAAGAATGGTGGATTCCATAGATGAATCTGAAGAAAGCTGAGATTCTGCTTTGATATTTGTTGAAGATATTTACTGAATCATCTTTATTCACAAACTGCTCAAACGAATGATAAAACTAATGATGATGGAAGTTCCTTTTCTTCATATTAGCATGTCTGACTTGGATGGTAATCTTTTGAAGAAGTTGACAGGCACCGATGGCAACTTGCTCCGGAAGCGAGGATGGCGCAGCCAGTAGAGCCCGAACAGAATGGCCACCACTTGGAATGGAGTAACATAAATGAACACAGCCCAGATCAGGGAAATGATGATGAAGATTGCTGTTGCTCTTGGATCACGCCAGCTTAGTATTGCCTGTGCCCTCTCCCCTTGGCTTGCTAAATCTCCAACCACTGTTTGGACCCTACCTGCAATGCTTCGAAGCCTATCGTACCTCATTCTTACAATATCTGCTGGTCTGGATGTCGGAAATGTGTCGAATTCCTCGTCCAGCTCATCGGGGTGTGCACTGTCTGCTTGTGAAAGCCGAGCATCCATGTACGGCGGATGTCTTGGTCTAAATCGATAGTTCCATATCCCAATTACAAACAGGTAGAGGAAAATTGTAGGCAAGATTAGTTCAGGGTAACAAACAAGTATCAAGAATAGAACATGCACCAGACATGTTGTGATTGGGTTTCTCCAGTAGCAGATATCGTTGAACCACTTGCAAACAGCGCTAACCCCGGAAAGAAGCGACATTATGCGGTAGAAATTTGCCTTGCTTCTTCTCAGACTCCACATATGGTAATCCACATCCAACATGTACTCGACCACCTCCCGCCTCAGAGGTGGCTCAGCTCTTTGCAGTCTACTTGCCACAATCTGCATCGCTTGGTGGCGCAGCCAGTCAACGTGCATAACTGGTATAGGATAGACATAGTGCATCTTGGGAAGCAATGGCCTCCCATATTGAGCCACCATGTTAACCCAAGCAGTGCAAGTGAACCTTAAAGCCAATTGAAGTTCCCCTTGCTTCTTTAAACCAGAAGGTGTAAGAACCAACAAAGGATAATAATGGGTATAAACACGATCGATTTCGAGTGTTGATAGCCGAATTCTTACCTTCCCAATTTTTTGATCCCTTGCATCCTTGTTTCCATTGATGTGGGAATTGTCAAACACTCCAATGGTGATTACAGTACACGGGTCATAAACTTCCCAAGTGTATTGTTCGTTCCATCTAGGAGATAAAGTGTCCAGAAGAGTTCTAGTCCTGACCCATTTGTTCCCATACTTTGCCACACAATATGCATCTGTCGTCTTACCTTCCCTCATCTTCATAGGCAGCAAATTTCTTGCACTCAAAATCCCAAGTTCAAGAATTCCAATGCTTGGCTTCCTAAGGTGCTTTGATGATGGCTGGAGATCACTGCTAAAATGTGTGGATTCATCAAGAACATGGTACCCTGCCTCTATAAAAATGCGTAGCAGGATCTTGCTCGAGAATTTTTCTTTCCTCTTTTCACCCTCCTCTTCTGCCAATGAGGCCTTGAGCAGACTCAGCCAGCGGGGATCCGGTGCCTTAATAGTCTCAAATCTTTGGGGCACATCTCTAACCGGAATCATCGCCCTCCCTAAAATCTCATCTTTTCCAGGTCCAATCCTATCCTCAACAGAAATAATTATATAATCCTCGAAAGGCTCAGAAACAACAAACATGAGTTGGTCATCCCAAACTGGATGAATGGTTCGTTGCTGGACCTTCGTAGGTCTAATCTGATTACCGACTATCACCTTTACATATGGATCCGGCAATCGACCTTTGTCATGTGGGACGAGGTCTTGCGCTTCCATCACATGAACTCTAAGGTAATGAAGTTTGGGGGAGAAATAAACCTGGGATCGCGTATTAGCCAGGTTAGAGTGGCTAATGTTGTGTGCATCTGAATGCCATGCCCCAGGAAATGCCTCATCAGCTTGCGTTCCCATCCAAACTGCCAGCATAATCTCCCCTTTAATCTTCTCCCCTTTCTTGTCCACCAATTTGTACCATTGAGGAGCCAGTGGACTATCTGGTGGGACTCGAACAGGTATTTCTAAAACATCAAAAACAACTTTCCCAACAAAATCATCCTTGCCAATATCCTTGTCTTTCACAATTACTTCAAGCAAGTTTGATTGCACCCTTTCCTTTGAGAAAGCAAAGATTTGGTGCCATAACGGGTTTTGATTCTTCTCCAAGTGTTTGGTCTGGCCTTTGTAGTTCCCAAGCTTCACTTCCACGTAAGGATCAAGGCTTCCTGAAATATCCATAACAGGAAGATCCTTTGCCTTAACCACATTTACATACAGGTAATGCATCTGCTCTACCAAATCATAAGTAGTCGAAGTCTTGTCACCTCCTCTGTACCGCAACCGCGCCGCCACGGGTGGACTAGTTTCCACCAACATGAACTCGGGATTCTGACCTGGAATCCGCATATGCATTACGCTAGGCGGCGCCGCTTTAGCAAAATCTGCTCTAGTCTCCACCACTGGTGCCTTTTCCTTCATTGCTGTGAATCCCATCCCACCAAACATTGGGGGCGTAGGCGTAGCAGCAGCTGGAGGTGGAGGAGGACCCCCAGTTCCGGTCCCTATAGAGTGAAAAGTCCTCACTTCTTGTTCTTTCTTCTTCTTCGTAGTATTCTTCTTTTCCTCTACCTTGATCTCTTCAACAAAATTGTTAGTTTTGATTTCCTGAAATGGAGTTTCCTGGAATTGGGATTCTTGAAAATTTCCTGTTTCTTCATTTTCAGGAAAACTAGTAGTAATAGGAGTTGCACGTACTGGCACCGCCTGAGGAGACGCTCCACTTTCATCCTGCACTGCATAAATTTTCAATGCAATTTCGCCTTTAATATTAGAAAAAGGGCCACGTTTATCAAGGGGATACCGTTGGACACTGGAATCAGATTCAGACGACGGGACGGAAACGCCTGAAATCCTGACTCGGCCAAGAAAATTCCTATGGTGACCATGGCTGTCTTTTCTATCATTATAAACAGTAACTCCAATGATCTTGTTTGCAAGATCCCCGGGCTTGTTTATATTGAAAACATGCTTTTCTTCCCAAGAAGGGTTAAGATCTTTGTGCTTAGTTGCAGTCCTTTGACGTTGCTCATCGAACTCTACTTCCACGAACGGGCTTGCTGAACCCTGATTATCTTTGGGCATGAGATCATAGGCACCAAGAACTTCCACCACAAGCTTACTCATGGCAACTGGGTGGTATCTTGAAAGAGCTGAATTGCCTTGCAGGAATTACAAAATGGGAAGAGTTTTGAATTCCCTTGTTTTTTCTTTCTTCGTTATGATCAGATTAAAGTGAAGAAAAATGAAAGAGTAGAATTAAAGTAGAAGACAGAAATGGAGGTAAGAAAAGGCAATGGAGATGGGATGTTCATTTTGGAGTATGAAGACAGAAACATGTGTTTAAGGGGGACACAGAGAAATGGCCATTTGGTGGAGAGTGAGGTGGCCCCCCTAAGTCACATATCTTTGATAGAGGGAGATTCTGGTGGCCACATTTGTTTGTTAATGTGTACGAGTGAGAAAGAGAGAGATGTATCTGGGCATAAGGATGATGTTTCATCAACAGTTACGATGTGGCGTTTGGAGAGAGATAATGTTTACGTGGAAGGGAAGAAAGCTGATTTTTTTTAGTAATTTGTGTTATTTTTTATTTTATAATTATATTTAAATATTATAAAATTGAAGTCGTAAAATATAAAAAAATAAAAATTAAATTTTAAAATTATATTTAAGAGATAATATAATTATTTTAAAATAAAAATATTTATATTATATAAATTTTTATAAATTTATATATTCGTATCATATTTATTTTATTTTTTTATTATATTATATTTTTTATTATATTTTAATTATTTTTTTTATATTTGTATAGTCTGCCTTGTCCAATACTTCTAACGTAGTGAAAGTGATCATCACTTCATTGATGAAACCTACAAAAGTTATTTTCACAGAAGCAATCGTCACTTTTTAATAGGATGTCTACTTTTCAAAGGGAAATAGGGAGATCCATTATTAATACCATTGTGGAGGTTGTGAAGTCCTTGGCCTAAAAGGTCAGCAATTTGGTAATTCTGCTTTCGACTAATGAAAGAGACTTTTGATTGATTCTTTTTCTTTTTCTTTTTCCTTTTTTTTTTAAATTTTCATTAGAATAAGTTAACTCACTTTAAGCTCTTCTTGTCTCTGTTGTTAACCCAAGATTCCAATCCACACCTACAGCTTGCTTCTTTTCAAAAGCAAAATGACTGGAGATTTTAGAATACAATATATATATATAAGGGTTATAATTTAAATTTAAAATTATTAATTAATATCTTTAAAAAATAATTATATAAATTAATTGTAGATTTAGCTAATATAAATAAATTTACAAAAGAAATTAGTTTATGTATTTTTGAGGAAGATCTAAGCATGTTTTAATAGCAATGTTTAAAAAAGATAAACGAACTCAACTTATTGTAATTCAGATCATTTATCATATAATTTAAAGGTATTTTTGAGTTATTAGATGAAAAATCAGAAAGTCACTTTTTTTAAATAATAATAATAATAATAATAATAATATTAGCCATTGTCGGCCATGCTATATTATTAAATAATTATTTTTAATTTATTTTACCTATTTATTTGAAAATATTATAATATTTCACCCACTCTGGTAAATTCTAATACATGTAAATACGTAAAACTTTATTAGCATCTTTATTAACCGATTAATACGATTAGAAATAAGGTTTTCAATCTTGTAAAAGGGAACTGGAAAAGGATTAATGTAATTGTTTTTAAATATTAACTAATATAATTTGTGTAAATTAATTGAAACTTCAATTTTTTTTAATACAATACAGACTATTACCCTTCAAATATATTATCTATGTCCAAATTCTTATCATAAAATTTAGATATATATATATATATACATACAGATATAATATTATATTTGTTCCCTATATACTCTATAATATAGAAGAAAAAGTTTATTGTCCTATTGAAAAGATATTTGTTTATAATGGAAAATCTAATGAGTTCATATTCTAATGAACTCACTAGACAATATAATTAAATATATATATAATTAATTACATGTTGATGACACATATATACAATATAAATGATCAAATATATTAAAATTTTAAATATAAATATCATATTAAAACGGAGCTATATGGGGTGGCAAAGGGTTGATGATGGTAGGTGAATTGGTAAAATAATTGAATTGAGCTAACTTCGAGGCCAAGTATGTAATTCTTCCGAAAATAGGAAGTTATTATGCACCTTCACAATTTGACTATAGGCGTCACTTTTTCTCTCTCGTCTTTTCGTTTTCTGGTTTTATTTATTTATTTTTATCTTTTTATGCATCGTTTGTTTGCATTATTTTAAAGATAATTTTAGAAGAGGTGTCCAATTCTAAGGGGTCCCCTAACTTTTATTCAAAGTTGCCTATCCTATATAATAAAACAAATCTATCAATAAAGTTGAT
>JBBYHO010000015.1:24242877-24287784 GCA_038382025.1 Adansonia gregorii | reverse complement strand
TTGTATACCTATAAAAGTCTAATTTTGATATTGGACATAAAGATGATCTCGTTTTCATTAGCCATGAATAGTGAAAATTTCAGACTTTGGCATAAAGCTATGATAAAAGAGATAGAACCAATGGCCAATAATCAAGTCTAATAACTCATTGAATTGCTTTTTGGTAATTTTGAACGATATAAGGTTAAACTAATGTTCAAAAATTTCATTCAAAGAAGGTATTGATTATCATAGAACTTTCTCTCAAGTTTTTTATGAAAGTTTCATTAAGAATTATCATAGCTTTTGTAGCTCATTTTTTTTATTAAGAGTTACATTAAATAGTATTGAAAACAACTTCTTTGAATAAAGATCTTGAAAAGAGGTATACATGATTCTATCGGAAGGTTTCTTTGAAAGATAAATGTATAGACTAAAACAAGCATCCCACCAATAATATGTAGAGTTTAACATTTACTAAAACATTGATCATTGTTTATACCTTAAAGTCAATGGGAGTAAGGTCATAATTTTAGTCTTATATATCGGTGGTGTTCTCCTTACAAAAGTGATTCAGTTTTTTTGCATGAGACAAGGTTTTCTTTGTCAAAACTTGATATGAAAAATTTAAGTGAAACTTCATATGTCATAGGCATAAAGATTCATAGAGTTAAGTTTGAGAAAACATTAAGCCTATATCAAGACAGTTTTAGAAAGAATTAAGATACAAAGCCATTCAACTATAAAGGTACAAATTGTGAAGGGGAAATTTCAATCTAAGCTAATATCTCTAAATAATTTGGAAAAAGAGAATATGAAAGGCATTAAATATGCATATAGTATTGTGAGCCTTGTATATCAAGTTTACATGAAACTTGACATAAAGTTTATAATAGAAGTGCTTGGCAAATATTAAAGTATTCATGGCCTTGGAGTATGAAAGCTGCCAAAGGAATTATGTTATAAAGTAATATCACCGGTAATAAAGTTGAGATATTCAATCTCTAGTTTGAGAGTTGTCAGTAAGCCATTAAAGATCTATTATGACAACTCTTATGCAGTATGCTTTTCTAAGAATGATAAAAGTGAGAGTCACAGAAAGCAAAAGATATAAAGTAGCTTGTTGTTGGAGACTCTAAAAAAGAAGGAAGAAGTGAATATCCAACACATCAGTACAAACTTAGTGATAGCTAATCCATGACTAAAGCATTGTCGACAAATTTAAAATTCATATGGATCATATAGGGCTAATTACATGTTGTCATGATGTATTTTGGCTTCTTTGATTGTGTTAATCTCACATTCTTAGAGTTTATAGACATGTTTTAGTTTGTATATATAAAGATTACATGTCTAGTGGACCTTGAATAATTATAGAAAATTCATTCCTAAAGTATTATCTCATAAAGTGCTCTTTTAGCGATGATCATGCATTATAATACATGGGAGGGAATATTAGTTTTAGAATGCTACGACCATGATTTGTGCTATGTGAAATATTTAATTGAGTGGGAGTCGGGCTAGAGTAACTTATGGCCATGTTAAAGTTTTGGATATAATTATCACCTATTCGAGTTTTTGGTTTATCATATGGGCAAATGGGAGAATGTTGGACTTTATGTGGCTGACATGATAATAAATGGATCAAGATAATTAAATCAAACTATTAAGGTGAAATTATAAAGTAAATCCTATTCAATTTAACTGCTCTAGTAATAAGAGTTAAACTCTACTTCAGTAACTAATTAGAATACAGACTCCTTGATGATAGGCTATAACTCTAATTAGTCTTCTAGTATAGGTCCTTAGTCTAGTCTATATAAATTGCCTGTGCACCATCATAAGGTAATTATCAAGAAAAGAATATAGACTAGAAGGCTTATACATGGTGTTCGTCTTCGTGTATTTGGAGCGAGTCTGGGTTCTTGATCAACAATGGCTAAAGGTACATTTTATTTAAATTATTACCAATATAGGTCTCCTTAATTTGATAAATTAAACATTATATGTATTTTAATTAATTTTTTACATTGAAAATGTCAAATGCTAAATTTATGCTATATAGTAGCTATAGTCTTTAAAATTTGGATGACATATTAAACATATAAATATATAATATTACAAAAACGCAAGCTTATTTGATAAATTTTTGTTATCATAATGTTTACGTACAAAATAAAAGTGTTCACAGGTTATGGTTTGAAAAAATTTTAAATTTGTTATTTACACTTGTTTTTAGCTCAATTCGACTAGCTTATATTACTTATTTTACTGTTCATAATTAATTAAAAATTTTAAAAATTATGTTTATATTAATATTTATATATTTCATATTTAAATTTAAATAAAAATATTTTTTAAGTACTAAATATCAATTCACACTGACTTAAATTGATAAAAAGCTTGTCTAAGGCCTAAACTTAATAGGTTGAACCTGTCGAACTTACCGAGCAAATAGTTTTGACTCATTGACAGCATATTGTGAATGCATCCACTTGATAGACATGATATAAGTCAAATTTTAATTATATAATATATTCAAATTAAAAATTATTTTTTTAAAAAAAGTATTTATTTAAAAGGTTTTTCAATTTTTATATTTAAAACCTTATCTATTCTTTTAATCATCGTGTATATATATATGTGTGTGTATATATATATATATATATGAAAATTATCCGTATATATACATAAAGAGAGAGAGAGAGAGAGAGAGAAAGAACGAGGAGAGATCTACTGACTCTAATGTAAAAGTAAAATAATTTTATACACTTTTATAACTTTTTATATAATCAATATTTTCAAAAAAATCAATGGATTTAGCAATGTAATTGATATAATTAATATTTTAAAAAACTAATACATTTAGCAATATAATTGATTACATGTATATAAATTTTTAAATTAATCTGACATCTCAATCATATTAAGTGAATAATGATTTTTCAATATATATTTAATAACTGAATTTTTTTTACATCGAATAAATAATTATATATTTTTAATTTATCCAAAACTTGACATATATGAATATAACATGAAAAACAATGATTGGATTATTTAAATATAAATCATATATAAAGTTATACAAGTTTGTAAATTAATTTAACTTTACATTAGTGTAAGTAAATCTTTCTTCATAAAAATATATATAATTTTAAGCCCGTGCAATGCAAGTGTACAAAATATTATATGTGAAAAAAATAATTATAATAAAATTAATAATATTTTATATAAAAATAAAATTCAATGTATATAAAATACGTGTAAATAAACAATTTTTGTTTTAATAGAAATATACATTCTTGACACGATTATATTTTATTTCTCAAATATATTATTTATCTAAGATGTATAAGTTCAGATGAAATGTTATCTTAAAATTAATTTTGTAAAGTCTTCTACAAATTTTCAAATATAAAATAAAATGTACTATTAATACAGTAATCAAGACTCATATCGAATTATCCAATTTGAGTCTAATATAGACATTGAGTTTATTGATATCATTAACTCTTTAATATAAACATAATTGATTTCGCTATATATATATATATATATTTTCAAATCTCATTAAGATGTAATTTCATAAATTTTATCATGGAAAAAGGTTTTATTAACAATTAACATAATCATAAAAAATAATTAATGTAATCAATCAAATATTGATTCAGATTCAATACTTTTATCTCAGTCACATCATATCAAACTTATTAACTATCAAATTACGTTTTAAAATTGTTAAGGAAAATCATTAATTATTTGAATCAAATCAAATCATTTCAAGAATTGTAGGTTGAAAACTCAAGTTGATTATGAATTTCGGATTGCTTTCTTAATCCAATCAATTAGAAGAAATTACTCATAATTCTATTATTTTTTTCCTTTTGAAATTAAATTAACTACTTGATGTTCTATTAATTTGCATATTTCTTATACCAGATTTTCTCCACTTCGTATCATTAAAAAAGAAATATTTAAAACTCAGGTCAATTAAGTGAATCAATAATTTTTTTTTTTTAGGAAATTGAGATATATGTAAAACTTTTATTTAAAAAAAATGAAATTGTGAAAATTTAGTTAGAGAAAAAGATGTATAGGAACAAAAATGAAAATGTTACCTATATGAACTTAGAACTAATAACACCAAAACTATATGATAATAAAATGAATTAACATTTTATGTAAAACAAATTACTCTTTGTTTACAATTTTAATTTCAAGAGTCTTTTATCAAAAAAAAAAAATAACTTTAAGTTTAAGAGTCATACGTAATTATCTCATCACACAGCATATACAACTAATCCACCCCGTTAAATTTTAGAAAAACAACCAAACAAAATAATGCTTAAACAAATAAGAAAATAAAAAAACTATTTCATACTTAAAAAAATAAATAAAATAAACTCAATATATATATATAAAGAAACGGAATGTATAAATAATTAAAAGAATTACCTTCAAACATTGTTTTAGGTTTTGTACAAACTCTTTATTTTGTCTTAGTCAAATATACAAGGAAAGATAAGTCAATAAGAGATGTATAAAGTAAGAAAACTCTAATTTATTACTTTAAATATTTTAAAATCTGAATCAAATTAAATCTAAAATAATTAAATACATAATTCATGATAATTATTTAAAACTATATGCTTAACAGAAAGTTGCACCATCCACATAAGAAATTTTTGATTTTTATTAAAAGTTTTTGCTTCTAAATATTTATATATACATATATATATATAGAGAGAGAGAGAGAGAGAGAGAGGGAGAGATCTCTGGTATAAGCTCCCATTTAGGATCCAAACTTTTTTTTTAAAAAAAAATTTCGCATCAAATCAATTAGTTTTATAAAATTTAAGAAAAATAATGTGCTAATTACACTTTTATTTTCATTTGGGAAACTATAGACTCTGGTTAAGCTCTCTCTCTCTCTCTCTCTCTCTCTCTCTCTATATATATATATATATATACATATTATTATATTTCTAATAACAACGAAAGTTTTTTTTCTATTAAATTTTAAATCCTAAGATTACAAAAAGATTTAGTTGTCTATCTTAGGCTTTGATTTTTAAAAGATGAACGAAATGTGACGAGTTCTGAATTAAAAGGTTGAACTTATTTCAAGATTAAATCGTAATAAAATTTTTAGGCTTTAGTTTTTAAAAGATGAAAGAAATGTGATGAGTTCTGAATTAAAAAGCTAAACTTATTTTAAGATTAAATTGTAATAAATCTTTAGACTTAAAAAGTTCATCATATTTGATTCAGATTTTACTGCTATGTAAATTTAAAAATTTTTGTAAAAGATATTTTACACATTCATAAACTTTTTTAGTCTTTTATTTTTAAATTAAAAAACAGTTGTTATGTTTTTTAAAATTCAATATTGTTATGGAATATTGGACTTACTATAACTAAGGATTTCCTAATATTTTGATTGCGATTACAGGATTGCAATCTCTGTAATTTGATTCAGTGTAATCAATATATACCTAGCTTGATGCCTATATAAAGGTTATTTCATTCTCATTGTAAACACATTGAATTGTATAAGAAAAGTAGCCTTTCCTCTATCTCTACGCCACTGTCTCTCTTTCTCTCTCTTATATTTGCTTTTATTGTTGCTTTGCTTGCAAGCCAGCATGCTCTCCAATTTCCACCAATTTTACATCACATTATCAACATAACTGCTCCAAAGTTAAGGAAATTAATAAATCGATTATGTTTTATTTTTATTCAATTGATTTATATCTTCATAAAGATCTTAACAATTTACTTTGATAAGTAACATATACTGCTTAAACTGAAAGAATAAAGGCAGTGGTAATTTGGTTTTTACCCAACTATGAGCAAGCTTTAGGTCATCAAAATAGCTGTTTACCTAGCCCGAAGCTTGTTTCAACGTATATATTTTGGTGAAAAGGAACCATTAGAGCCAAAAAAAAACCAAAAGGGTTTGAAAAGCTTAAATCTTGGTTTCATAGGATCTTGAAGAATCTGATCTCTAAACCACTGGCCAAGCCTACGACTGATCAGGCAACATCCCCATGACGCTAAGCCTTAATTCCCTACCACCAATTATGGCAAAAATTCCAAAATCAAAGAAACCCTAAAATCTAAAACCCTTAAAACATCATTCCTGATGAACGGTGCTACCCCATGGTCAGATAAGGTCACCTTTAAAGTGGTGGTGAGGTGCCCAACTCAGTCATAACCTCAGTTGACCTCGAAGACTACCAAAAATGGTATATTTACAAGAAAACCTCTAGGGTTTCAAGATATGGACTAGTTTGCAATTTGCCTAAAAAGTTTTTACATCTGTTTGGGATTATTTCCAAAATTACCCAGAAATATAATTAGTTTCTGAAAATTACCTTTAAGCATAATTTCAATGCCTAAAATTATAATTTTCTAGAACCTAAAGTTCAAGAAGTGAATTGAAATTTTTCAAAATTTCAAGGGCCAAATTGCAAATAATGAAAAATTTAGAGGCTAAAAAAATGCAATCTTTAAAAGTTGAAGGAATTTTTTTCAAAAATCAAAGGAATCACTCTTAACACTTGCAGTTACCAAATTTACTAGTGAATGTCCAAATCTAATTTTTATATCCACATTTTCTTAACACTTGTTATGTTATATACTTGACACTTAAAGTTGTCTATTTATGGTTTCTTTTGATGTGCAAACTATAGCTAACATTGAAAAGTCCAAAGTCCATGTCTTTGATGTGAGTGGATTCGACTACCTATCTTGGTGTTTGGAAACAGAGATTTACCTAGAAAGACTAGGCTTATCAAAAGCCATCATTGTAGATGGTCAAAACTAATAGTAAGAATAAGGCAAATGCCTTGATTTTTATGAGGTGACACATGCGTGAGAGCCTAAATACTTAGTATCTGTCAATGTGAGACCTTGTAGTTTTATGGGTAAGACTTAAAAAGTGGTATAATCACACAAAAACCATATTCCTCCATAAGGTCAAATATGACTAAATGCACCTGATGTTGCATGATTTCAAGTCTATGAATGATTACAACTCATTTTTGTATGACATTGTCTCTCGCCTTGAGTCGTGTGGGACCAAATTCTCTAAGAAAAAGCTTTTCGAGAAGAATTTCTCCATTTTCCATGCATAGAATTTGATATTCTAGCAATAGTATAGAGCACGTCAGTATAAGATGCATTCGAAGTTATATTTAGAGTTTATTGAATGCCTTTTGATTGTTGAGCAAAACAATGAATTCTTGCTTAAGAACCATGATGTGAGACCTATTAGATCTAAATTTTGCTTGAAGCAAATGCTAACTTTGCAAAGGTAAGTGGCTAATTAGGGATCGAGACCACATATGTGGGTAACCTTTTAGAAGAAATGGTGATAAGGATAACTGCAATAGGAATCTGTCGACCATGGAAAAGGTAAGAAATGCCATGGAAAGCAAGAGGACATTTATCACTACTATAGCAGAAAAAAGCATTGGTTGCATACCTTATATGCACCTAAACATGTTGTAGACCAAGACCACTCTACCGAAGGTAAGCGCATTTAAAGCTATGCCATCAATAACTTCTAAAGCTCTAATTTAGCTAGCACTACTCATCAAGTCTCAAACTTTATAGATGATCAAGAGGGAGAATCTAAAAAAGTGTATTAATCCTTAGTGGGACCGAGAACCAGGGTATGAGACATATTTGATGGATAGATGCATAGGTTTATAGGGTTGTCTGCTTTATGCAAATCTAGCTAATACTATATTGTTATGGGTTTCAAATAAATGTAACTTAAATGATTAAAAAATTCTTAAGGATAATTTTTTTGATAAGTACTTGGTTCTGTAATCCAAGAAGTAGTTAACTACTACAGTGTATAAAAATACAACATTTACATCAAAATAAGAAAACATGGCAACATTAAGTTTCCAGGCATTACATAAATCTTAAATCAGAGCATCAGAATGAACATTACTAAGATTATACAAACAAAGAAAAGCTGTGGATTGAATTTGCTCTATCAAGCTATTCTCCTTAAGCTCGACATAAGTGAAGCTTTTGCTGTTTCATTCCTTCCAAACCAGATAGATTAATGTACCCCAAGCAATTTATAGGACATTTGAAATCAGTGCCCTGCCCTTAAGGTGGTAATGGCCCATTATTACTCATCATCCCAGTTAGTTACCCTTATTTAAATTCTGCAAAGATCAAAAACATTCTGTCATAAATAATTAAAGTAGCTGCAATTGAAAAACAGGTGATCTTTTTGCATAAAACTAAAATTTTTATCTTATATTAATTGGTTTATCCTTTCCTATTACAATTCTTTATTAACTGTATTTATTTTTGTTTGACACCTAAAGATGTCACTAGTACGTAGACACCTTATTTTGTCCGGCCTAATTTTTTTTAGCAACCCGGGGCATGGACGTGAGAGGGGGTGATAATCTTCACCCAGCAAAAAAGTATTTTTGAAGAGGTCAAGAAGGCCTATGGATCATATCAAAGATAAATGCAAAGATGTTGCATCAAAGGACATAGTTCAAAATGTTCGAGGATAAAATATACAAGAAAATTCATAATTTTGCTTGAATTCTCATGTATCGATACAATGTTCCCACGATCCAAAAATTTGAAATATCCCCATTTGTATAGATACAACATGTAAATGTATCGATACATGAGCTTATGTATCGATATATGCACTCATGTATCGATACTAGGCCATGCCATGACCAAAACATGCATTCTATAAAGAAATATATCGATACATATCAATGTGTATCGATACAATGGTTCATAGTATCAATATAATGGTTCATGTATCGATACAATGTTCATTGTATTGATACACTCAAGGTTTTTGGACCAAATGTATTGATATATTCTGTAATGTATCGATACATGCATGCCATTTTTCACAGTTTGATACTTTTTTACTCATCTGCCATTGATCCAAAACTCGATTTTAACTCATTTCTTTACATAAAAAAAGATGAAAACCCATATCAGATTACAAATTTGGACTTTTAAATTAATCAAAACATTTTTGAAGTCTAAATTAGATCAAAAAGGTCAATATCACATGATCACCCTACTCCTCCCTAGTTTGTTGACTAAGATTACCATCAGTCACCCTATTTTTGGAAAATCATTTTAGCATTTAAATCATCCACCCTATATCCATCATATCATATGCTTCCTACTGTCACTCTATAGCCACCAAACTGAAATCACTTTGTCCCTCTTGAGAAATGACCAAAAACACCTCTAATTTTGCTACAAAATGTTGGTATAAATAGGCCACTTATATCTCAGCTGAGAGTTTGGTAGATTCTAGCTCATTTTCAGCTTCCAAAACACATTCACTCATCAAGAAAACCAAATCCCGTAGCTCTTCATTTAGCACCCAAAAATAGCCCAAAAATAGCCTTAAAACACCCACTCTCAACCACTACATATTCTAAAAATCACTTTCATCCATACTAGAACCAACACCTCATTGTTTCTCTCTTTTTCTTGCTTATTAACACCAAGGAAAAAAGGTAAATTCAAGCCATCTCTACTGCTCTAACTATTTGGCCAAAAATTAAAGTTTTGTTGGTCTAACTTCTTACTTTGTCACTTTCATTTTTTATTTTTTAGCATCTTTACCATTTTAGTGAGCTCTCCATGTTTCCATCACCCTCTTAGGATTCCCATGCATTATTATGGCTTTTGGTTGTGGTAGTTTAAGATTTGGATG
This sequence comes from Adansonia gregorii, assembly GCA_038382025.1. NCBI lineage: Eukaryota > Viridiplantae > Streptophyta > Magnoliopsida > Malvales > Malvaceae > Adansonia > Adansonia gregorii. The sequence continues at coordinate 24,278,066 of JBBYHO010000015.1, read as the reverse complement.
CCTTAATGCCCCTTTGATGTGCAAAATGCCTCATTTTATCCTCATTATTTTGATAGCTCTTGCTTATGCATTTTATGCCATATCTATGCATATTGTTATGATTAATCCATGTATGAATCCTTAGCCTAATATATTTCAAGCAGAATTATACATTAGTTCGCATCTTGTCATAAATCATTGTCAATTTTAGCATCCATAACATTTTCTTGTCAAAGTGCATAACACTTTCTTTATCTAGACCATTCGTAAAGTTAGCATCCTCATTCATGTTATGTGCCATCACCTTGTATGCTTGTTGTCTTCTCATTGCCAAAGTGCACATTTGATGGCTATAAAAAACTTGATTTTCAAAACTTCCCCAAGCCAAGCATGCTAACCTTAACCAATGAGGACTAGCATGAACTTAGCATTTTCCAAATCTATAATCCTGATTAAATAAGCTTAAAACTTTTGATTTTCTAACGGAAATGGCCTTGTACTTGTTCCCTAAATGTCCACGCCTTATTTTTGAGTCAAAACCTTAAGTAGTGTGATCAATAGGCTATTTCATCATCCCAAATTACTCCAAGGTTGCACAAATGAGTTCACAACACTCATGCCACTTTTTCCCTTCAGTCATGGATGTTCAAATGTCGATGACTCAAGTTTGGACCTATACACATAGAGAAAATAAGAAATATCCTCTGTTTTGCTTTGTCCCCTGCTGGCAGCATCATTATTACAAATTAAAAAATTACTTTAAAATCCCAAATAATTTTTCATGAATTTTATAATATTTTTCTCTGAATGTGTGTCAAAATATCTTTAAAATGAGGTCATGTTCACCCTTGGATCAGTCCGTATGAAAGAGTTATGATTTTTCAAACCTAGACTATCCGAAATCTTTGAAGTTAACAAAATGCATTCTAGTTGGGCCCTTTAGGCCCGCTAAACGATTTTTTCAAATCTGTCCAACATTTTTCCTAAGAAGTTCATGAAATTCCCTTTCTAAAAGATATTAATTGCAAATTTTTATACCAAATGAGTCGAGAATGGTTTTTCAAATTTTGACACACCCTTTTCCTCGCATGATTTATCAGTAGCATAATTGACCCAAATTTGAAAATTTATTTCCCCAGAACATGATTTTTTGGGATATTAGAAATATTTCTAGATTGACCCTTATCAAGTTACCTTTCTGACGGTATCTTGTCCATCCTCTAAAGCCTCCAAACCAATCCAAAATAAATTCAAAAAGTGGGATCGCGCGATGCTGTCCCCTGTTCTCGATTATGGTCCAAATTAAGTTGTTTCTCCCAATTTCGCCTTGAGACATTGGAATGTCTCCGTATCACCCCGATCAGACTCGAGAATATACTTCGACCTCTCACAAGCTCGTATCAAGGCATGAATAAATTTGTACATTTTTACCATCCTCTTTCACAACTTCTTTTGCCAAAAATTGTCAAAATGGTCACTCAGTTTCTCAATCCTGAAGTTTTGTCAACTTAAGTTTTCCAACTCAACTTCCTTGTAAAGTGTCAGATATGTCACTTTTGGGGATACTCCAATCTCGACCTTTCGAGGGGATATTCCAACCTCATTTTTCAAAATTATCAAGATTTAAAATTCTTTCTTTCTTAAAATTATTTGTTATCCACAGGGATACTCTAACCCTGATCTTTCGAAGAGATACTCTAACCTGGCTTTTCAAAATTGTCAAGATTTAAAAATCTTCCTTTATCAAAATTATTTGTCATCCATGGGGATGCTCCAATCCCATCTTTCCAAGAGGATACTTTAACCATGTCTTTCAACTACAATTAAATTTTTCTCCTTTTCATGCTTCCATGAATGTGTCAAGAAAACCTCGTTCAATTAAGAAACCCAGATGCATCTCAAAAATTGTCAATTTGATTATTTCCAGATAACCGATGCCAATTACGAGATAAATTCCAATAGTCTATCCTTTCTCTTTATCATTATATTGAATGGTCCATGTTATGTTACTTTGTTCGTTGCCTTACTAATGTGATTTCTTTGTGATGATTATTTGCATTCATGTTTTCAATTCATTTCAAGTAAAATTAAAAGTAATGTTTTGTGTGTGTATCTCTCCAGTGTCCAATAAAAATCTAGAGGTCATTTTTCTTAAAAATATCTATATTCCCTATCCTTTCAGGGTGTATATAAGATTAAGTCTTTTCGTCAAAACTTGGATTTGTATTTTTATAAAATTCATGCATTAAAGAAGGGTTTTATCAAAATAGTGATGAGTTAAGATCAAAAGAATCGAAACTAAGATAAGACATAACTAGTAAGATATTGATTTTGGGTATCGTGAAGAGGTTCATGCCTCATCGTGGATAACCAACTGCCGAACCAAAATGGTAAATCTTTGGACTATGTAGACCACAAGATCGATGTTTTAAGTCTCGTAACTCAAGACATGGGTTTCAATGGGCATCCGATCTTGCCTAGCCCAAAATGATCGATGGTGACTCCAAGCATTAGCTATTTCATTATGGTCATCCGAGACCAATAAAATTAGCGATTCATCTTATGGTCCCCTTCATTGTATCATAAGTTGAGATTCAGACTTTCTCATTCTCATCATGCTCGAAGGAAAAGTCTCAATCAAGAAGATATTTCTAAGTTAGAAAAATATTTTAAGTTGTATGCACCCATATATTTGTGAGGATTCACCCCAAGGCATGTTGCGACATAGTGCAAAAGGGAAAAACTAAGAAAAAGCATGAGTTTTGTCTTTAGATTGTGGAACTACGCATATTATCCTTTAAAATAAGGGTTTTTTCTTAAATGTGACATTACACAAGGAAAATATCCATACTATATCAAATCTTGTTGAGCTCATTGATGGCTTAGGTAATGCCACAATTGTACTACCAATGGCATCATGCAGTAAATCAAAGATGTTTTGCTAAGTGTAAAATCAAAAAGAAACTTATTGAGCTTCAAAGATATCCTTATGAATGAATATCACATTTAGACCTTAGCTAAAGGTAGTGGAACTAGTCTTTACATCATTTCACACAAGATGGGCTGGAAGACCATCCATGAAAAGGTAAAAGCTTCAAGCATGAGCATTTATTAGGTTCAAATTCTAGCGTATGAATCCTATGCCATTATGTCCTAAAGACTAGTGAATCCTAATAAGTTTGGATTATGGCATGATCATATAGGTCACTTGGAAGCTATAGTGATGCGTAAAATCATCCTCATAAAAGACACCCACCAAAAGGCAAAAAGGTATTTTTGTCTAAGGATTACACCTATGAGACATGCTCACAAGGTAAGCTTATTACTAGACCTTTGTTTACGAAGGTATATCCGTAGTCACCCACTTTCCTTCAAAGGATCCAAGGTGATATTTATAAGCCCATACATCTTCTAAGTGGATACATCCTGCAGATGGTCCCATGTTTCCTTGTTATCCACATGCAATGTTGCCTTTGCATGTTTATTTGCATAAATAATAAAGCTCCAGGCATACTTCCTTGATTATTTGATCAAGAGCATTAGGATGAACAATACGAGTGAACTCATTTCTAAAGGCTTTGATGCATATTATGCATCATTGAAAATAGAGGTACAGCATCCAGTCCCAAATGTACACATAATAGGGAATCTTATTCACAGTAAAGTTTGATATCATGCATAAATAACATTTAAAAATTCAAAAAATGACATAAATAAATGGCAAAAATAGATAAAGATAAAAAAATTAGACTTTTCTATGAATCTCTTAGGGATGGTCTTACATGTAGCAAACTAATCGAATTACATGAAAACCTAAACAATCATAAGATTAGAATTACTTAACTTGGAGATGTCATAATCTTGAGTTTTTTCAGATCCTAAAGATCCCCTAAGATAAGCAACTAAGCTCCCTGAGATGTAATCCAAAATATCATGCAACATAATTATCTTGCCTTGAATTATGACCCTCCATAAGCAACACTTAAAACTTTCTTTAAGTTCGATGGTTCTCCAATGCTAGCCAAATGATTTCTTAAGCCTTAACCAAAAGATATCTAACTAGTAGGTACAGATCTGAAGTGATTCGAGAATCATTCTCTTACCCATTATGCTAAATAAAAGAGGAAAACAACTTTGTGAGAAAGTAATTACATTATGCATATGCTTGTAAACTAATCCAAAGTTCTTGTTTTTTGATTACTTGATTCCTTTAGAATAAAAACTGATTTTCTACTTTCATTGCAATTAAAAATGCTTTAAAGATTATTCGGATACTAATTGACTCAATCTTTGCTTAGAAAAATAGGGTATTTTGTGTTACTACCTTTTAGAAGCTTTAGGGTTCTTGCCTAAGGTTTTTTGATAGCCAACTATCTCCCAAAAGGTATTAATGAAGTTTATATAAACATATTGGACTAGGTTTAGCTATTTAATGAATGAATCAAACCCATTAAAAATAGCTCAGTGGCGCTACTTTGGAGTGTTTCTTAAACCTAATTAAAACTATTTTAATGAGCTTGTCCAAGATTTGGCCTTAGTAGTAATATATTAATATTTTAGCCTAATAGTATTCCAAGAATGGTTATACCATGCACCTAGCCCATTAGCAAGCCTAACTTAGATTAGTTCACAACTAAACTCCCTTGACTTAATAATTAGGGTTTTTAGCCTAACACCTAATTTATATATTAGATAATTTAATTCATAATTAAATTTTCTAACCCAAGTAAAACAATTTCACTTTATGCAAGTAATATTAAATAATTAATTAATTATCAAATAATTTATTTAATTTCCAAATACAATTATTTGGCCTATTTAATATTATCTCTAAAACCTTGTTTGCAAATAGACATTATCTTGATAAGACATTCTTATCTTTATTGCCATGTTAAGACATATATAATTAGATTTCATAATTCCTTAAACCATTCTTAATTGAACTTGTTCAATTAAGTCCTCCTCAATTTATCTTTTACTCAATAAAAGCTTTGTACGTTGATTGTTAGCCTTCCTTATTTTCAACTCACTTTTACTTTCATTACTTTTCAATTTCTTTTAAAAGTTCAATTTATGATTAAAATTTTAAAAGAACCAATTCACCCACCTCTTGGTTCAATCTTTATTTTAAGCTAACAATTGGTATCAAAGCTTTGGTCACCATTATGGGTCCCATAACCTTGATAAAAAATCTTTATTAGCTCAAAAAATGGAAAGTACAAGCACGGTACTTTAAGTTTCAAGAAGTTCACAAGAAACAAATAGCCAAGATGAAGTATGTCTCGTGGCCTTTGAGACAAATTCAAATGCTATGGGACTTCAAAGCCATTTCATTATAAGGCCCTCTCTATTTAATAGAGACAATTTTTCTTATTAGAAAACAAAGATAAAGCTCTTTATTCAATCAAATGACTATGAAGTATCAAAGGTAATCACCAATGGGCAAACATTCCCAAGAAGAGAGTTAAAGATGTTATACCAAAGGAAAACAATAAGTAGGATTGGCAAGATACTTAAATGGCACAATTAAATGCCAAAGCCATACACACACTTTTTGTGCTCTAGGCTCAAGTGAGTACAATAGAGTCTCACTTTCTAATAATGCTAAGCAAATATGGGATAAATTGGTAACTACTCATGAAGATACAAATCAAGTCAAAGAATCCAAAATTAGCATGCTTACACTTGACTATAAATTGTTCAAAATCAAGGTAGATGAAACCATCAAAGAAATGTTGGATAAGTTTATGGACATCATCAGTGGTTAAAGGCACTTGGAAAGACCTATCTAAACAAAAAGATAGTGAAAAAGCTTCTCAATAGTCTTCCCAAGTATTAAGAAGCAAAAGTGATGGAAAATAAGGAATCCAAGGATCCTAACACACTTTCCTTGGATGAATCCATAGGTTCTCTCCCAACCTATGAAATAAAGATTAAAAATGGTTAAGAGCTACCAAAGAAGGCAAGTATTGCCTTCAAATCAACTGCTCAAAATGATAAAGATGATGAAGAGGTTGAAGAAGATGAAAAGATAGCCATGTTTGCCAAAAGATTCAACAAATTTATGAGGTTGAATAAGTTAAAAGGACTTTTTAGAAGAAAAATGGCAAAAGAAGAGTCAAGAAAGAAAAAAAAGACCAAATTATTTTCTATAAGGGAAAAAAACCAAGACACGTCAAATTTGAGTGTCTAATGTAAAAGAAAAAAAATCCAAAGAGACAAAAGAAAGGCCATGGTGGCTACATGGGGTTAATATTGACACATCCGATAATAAGGATGATGGACTTACTAATCTATGTCTTATGTCTCTGGATGAGCCCAAGGTATCATCTGATGCTAATCCTTATACATTTGATGAGTTATAAGATGCCTTTAATGGACTAACATTAGAATTTGAGACCATGAATTTAAAATATAGGAAAATGATTTCTAAACTTAAAGAAGAAAAAGAATTATTGACCAAGATAAAGAATGATCTTCAAAGAAAATTAATAAGTTAAAATTGAGATTAATGATTTAATAAGAAAAAACAAACTTTCACAACTTATTCTCTTGGTCCTATATGGTACAAAAAAAGTTAAATAACATGCTAGAAACTCATAAAACATTCCTTGGTAAAAATGGTTTAGGCTATAATGGCATTGAAAAAGGAACTTATTTTAAGAATTTCTTTGCAAAACAAAACAAACCATATGATGCATCTAGTATGCGTACTCATTGTCATAAATTAGGACATACATCTTATACTTGTTCCTTAAAGGTTGTTATTTATAAAGATAAGCTCATTAGGAGTGTGTATATTCCTAAAGGAGTTAGCACATCTTAAGATGAGGCTACTAAAATGAAGTGGACCCCAAAAGGCACAACAATTGTGAATACTAATGTCCAAGGACTCAAGAAAATTTGGGTGCCTAAAAACAAAACATGATTTTGTGTTTGTAGGAGGAAGCGCATTACCTTAAGGAAAATTCAACAAAGAAGAATTCTTGGTACCTTCATAGTAGATGCTCAAGATACATGACCAGTGACACAAGTCAATTCATGGAACTAAGGCCTGAGGGTGGTGGAAATGTTATTTTTGGTGATAACTCAAAAGGATAAATTGAAGGCAATGGCACCATTGGTAACAATTCCTCATCTAGTATTGAAAATATTTTATTTGTTAAAGATATTAAATGTAACCTCCTTAGCATTAGTCAATCATGTGATAAAGACATGAAAGTTATCTTGGGTCCATGACTTACCTAGTTATTGATGATAAGTCTAACAAAATTGTTTTCATAGGACATAAACAAAGAAATGTTTATATTGTGCATTTAGATTACTTATCCTTTCAAAATGTTTGTCTTGTTGCTTAAGATGATATGGTATGATTAGATTAAGACATCCTAGTATGAATATATTTTCTAAATTATCTAGGAAATACTTTTTTGTTGGATTGCCATACATTAAATTTGAAAATGAGAGAGTATATGATGTATATGTTTAAAGAACACATAGGAGAGCTTTATTGAAACAATTAATATTATTTTAACCACTAGAGAACTACAACTTATTCATATTAATCTTTTTGGTCCTACTAGGACTTTAAGCTTTAGAGGTAAATAGTTTAGATTTGTTATTGTGGATGATTACTCTAGGTTTAGTTGGATTCTCTTTTAAGCTCTAAAGATGAAGCCTTAGCAAAATTCATTACTTTTTGTAAAATTATTAAAAATAAAAATATATATATTCTATTTCAAGTGTAAGAAGTGACTATGGAAAAGAATTAGAAAATCTTAGTTTTGACAAATTTTGTAATAAAATTGGCATTAGTCATAGTTTCTCAACTGCTGCTAGAACTCTTCAACAAAATAAAGTTGTTGAGAGAAAAAACAAAACCTAGGAAGAAATTGCCTGGACCATGTTTTCCAAAAATGATTTACCATAATATTTTTTGGTGGAAACCATTAACACTTCTTGCTATATTATAAATAGAGCTATGGTTAACCTTATTTTAAAGAAAACTCTATATGAACTTTTCAAAGAAAGAAAGCCTAACTTTAACTATGTTCATCCTTTTGGATGCAAATGTTTTATGTTAAATAATGAAAAGGATAGTCTTGGTAAATTTGATGCAAAAAGTGATGAAAAGGTTTCTCTTGGTTATTCTACAAATTATAAAGCTTAAGAGTTTTTCATAAAAGAACTTTGGTTGTCGAAGAATCTATTCATGTTATATTTGATGAAGCTAACATAACCTTTAAAAAAAATCTCTTGATAATGATGACATAGAGATTTATCAAGAAAATCAAGTTGAAGCATCATACAGGGAGCAAGAAAAAGTACTTCAAGATCAAAAGGCTCCAAAAAAAGATGAACTTTATGAGCTAACTCAAGTAAAAAGAGAAAGAAATCACCCTAGCGAGTTGACTTATGTCAAAGAAAGTAAAATTACTAATAATCCAAATCAAGGCATAAGAATTAGATCCTTTCTTAAAAATATATGCAATTTTATAGCTTTTCTTTCTCAAATTGAATTTAAGAACATAGATGAAGCTTTAATAGATGATAGTTGGATTATGCCTACACAATAAGAATTGAACAAATTTGAGAGAAGTAAAGTTTAGAATTTAGTAGAGAGACCTAGTGACTATCCCATAATAGGTACCAAATAGGTCTCTAGAAATAAATTTGATGAGCATGGAATTATAGTTAGAAATAAGGCTAGATTAGCAGCTAAAGGATATAGTAAAGATAAAGGAATTGATTTTGGTGAGACACGCTCCCGTAGCTAGATTAGAAGCCATTAGAATACTTTTAGCTTTTGCATGCTTTAATGACTTCGAATTATTTCGAAAGGCTATTAAAAGTGCATTTTTAAAGGTTTCATAAATGAGGAAGTTTATGTTGAGCAACTTTTCAATTTTAAAAATTCTTATTATCCTAATCATGTTTTTAAACTTTTAAAAGCTTTATATGGTATAAAGCAAGCTGCTAGAGCATGTGTATGAAAGGCTTTCAAAATTTTTGATTGAAAAAATTTTAATAGAGGTAATGTTGACAAAACTCTTTTTACAAAAGTTAAAGGCAAGGACATTCTAATAGTTTAAGTTTATGTTAATGATATTATTTTTGGTGCTATTAATAGATCTCTTTGTTAAGAATTTTCTAAGCTTATGCAAGGTCAATTCGAAATGAGCATGATGAGAGAATTAACATTCTTTCTGGGACTTCAAGTCAAGTAATCTAAGGATGGCATCTTCATCAATCAAGCAAAATATATAAAGAAGTTACTTAAGAGATTCAAGATGGTTGAAACAAAGCTTTACTTCATACCTATGAGTACTTCAACAAAGCTTGAAAAAGATGAACAAGGTAATTGTACTGACTCTAAAGTTTATAGGTCTATAATAGGCTCATTGCTTTATCTTACTGCTAGTAGGCCTAATATAATATTTAATGTATGCCTATGTGCTATATATCAATCTTCACCTAGGGAGTCACATTTAGTTGCCATAAAAAGAAGTTTTAGATATCTTAAAGACACTCCCAATCTAAGGTTATGGTACCCAAAGAGATCATCAATTGTTTTACATGCTTATTTTGATGCAAATTTTCATGGATGTAAAATTGATAGGAAAAACACTTCCGATATTTGTCAATTTCTTGGAAATATGCTCAGATTATGGTTTTTCAAGAAAGAAAATAGTGTTGCTTTATCCAAAATCAAAGCAGAGTACATATCCATAGGAAGTTGTGCCTAAATCTTGTGGCTAAATAACAAATGGAGGATTTTGAAATTACCATGAATCATTTTCTTATTAAATGTGACAATACTAGTGTCATTAATGTCACCAAAAATCCTATTCAATATTCTAGAACTAAACATATAAAGATTAGACATCATTTCATCAGAGATCATGTGTAAAAAAGTGATATTGTAAAAAAGTGATATTATGCTTGAGTTTTCGATATCTTGCATCAATTAGCAGATATTTTCACAAAATCAATAGGACAAATTTTGCACCATTGAAGGTGAATTTGGTCTAATGAATCCACCTTGATTTTGTGTTAATGATCATGTTTAATGATGTGAGCAAATTTGTTAAATCTTAATATGTCTCATAAATTTGTCTCAATGATGTTTAATGTGTTTACTTTGTTTGACGAGAAAACTTTGCCTTATGAACCTATTTTGGTCATGAATGCTAGTAATAATATTTTAATGCATTTTTTATGTTATGTGAAGATGATTGATTTTGTGATTTTATAATATAAACATGGTTGTTGAATTGAATTTGATAAATACGAAGATGATTATGATAGTCATAGTGAACAATATTATCCAACTTTGCACTTATGTACTTCAAAAATTGCATATTCCATTTTAGCTTAAAGTTTTCACTTTGAAAATGTGTTTTTAATTCAAGTTTCTCATGAAAAACTCATATTCAATGGCATTTTTATCCTCACAAATTAGTCCCAATTTAATATTTTCAAGCCACATGTTTTTGACATAAATTACCTATCTTTTACGGTATTGATATTTTGTGTCAATATGTATAATCCCACATTGATGCATGGGTTTTTGATTCAAACCTAGTTTTTGTTCATAGTATAGATACTTACTTCATAGTATCGATACCGTGTATCAATACTGACAAATGTTTATTGATACAAGCTTATTGCATAGGTCTCATACACTTACATTCGTTTCATTTCTTCTATCCTTTCACTCCACTATTTTCAACCACACTTGGATCCCTCTTAATTTTTTTCCTCAAATTCTTTCAAAATTTTTCTTACTCCTTAATTCTCACTCAAATTTATCTTTTATCCCCCCTGATCATTTCTTTGATCATTAACCTTGTTCCATAAACACCAAATTCCACCCAATTCAAAAATCCCTACTTTCCAAATCCAAATATAAATTTTATAATCAACATTTTCCTTAATTTTGTGTGGTTTTCTTCTAGTTTTTTCTTTTTCTCTATCTTTTCCCTTTGAGTACATTGTGTTGGGATTCGAATCCCTTGCCAATCTACTAAAAATCCCTACACCAAATCCCTACCCACCACCTCTTTAACAAAAAGCCTTACCCAAGTTTTTAATTCCCCATCCTATCTGGCTACCCTATCTACTACACTAACCACTCGCCCCACCGCTACACATCCCTCTTATAACGAACTTCAAGACCCATTTAAAACACTTCATTGTTAGTCTGCACCTTTTGAAACCTTCATTACCATCATTTTGCCTTACTCTAAACCTTTAATGACTTTGGATGGACCGAATTCCTTTCTCTGAATGTTATGGTTTGCGAGAGCCTCATCGATGTATTCTTTAGTAACACTTCTCTCTTCTTTAATGCTAATGAATGTGTCATCGCCTTTCATTTTTATCTCTTAGGATGAGAACTTTTTTGTTAACCAAGTTTCCACTATCGTCATGTTTGATTTTCTAGATGAAGGCTTAGCAGAAAAAGGTACGACACCCGCTGCCTTGCATACTCTTAGGGATAAAGCTACCTTCTTTCTTTTCATTAATCACTTCTCACATCTTGTCATCTCTTACATGCCCCACCCCTACAGCACTAAACATATCATGCTTAGCTCCTTCGAATATTAATGGATTCACATGATACAAATCGGCAATCATCCAACCTTGATCATTTCATTTTTGCCAACTTCGTTAATGATATCTGTAGTTCTCACAGCTTCCTTCATGGCATGGCCTTAAGCAGCTAGTTTAAAGCTTAAGGTCTCGATCTATTTTGTGAACTCGATATCGTGATTTCTTATTATCAACATCTTGGAAAGAAACCCATGGGGCTCATCGATTGTAACATTCGAAGTGATGATTTTGTTAGCAAACCATAACAAAGACCTCTACCATTTCTCGTGCAACCAGATACTTTTGCTCTTGATGACGATCCTATACATGTTGCCAACCTTTAGCATCCTAATGATCATGAAGGTAATGCTACGAAGCATGATGTGCCTATTTCCACATCTAATACCTACACCTCATTATCCATGCCCATGGATATGTGTACGATGTATGATTATATCATAGGCCACTTAAATGCATGGGAACAATAATTTGCTTAAATCGACACACGCCTCATCACTATTAAACATAATCAGTGAGAGTTGATCAAGTGATTTTGTGCTTTTTCAAAGGCTTGTCATCATATTTAGTCCCATTATATATAATAAATTAGCTAGATCTTAAAGATTTTATTTAAATTTTATTTGTTATTTTTATTTTAGTATTATTTTATTTTAATAGTTTTTAATTTATTATTATTTACTTTCTTTATATTTGAATTACTTAGTTATCTAAATACTTTCAATATTTTTGTAGGTTAAAATTGAAAGAGTTTCCAAAAGTGCAACAACTTAATTAAAAGGCAAATTAAAATTAATCAAGTAAAATGATTAAGTTTTGCAATTTCCAAAAATAACATGTTCAAACTACTTGGAGACAAAGTTTCAAACTTCAAGGTCTTACCTATAAATAAGACTCTCAGAATTACACTTAGAGATATCTCAGATACTCTATAGTTTTATTTTTCTCTATTTTTCTAAATAGGATATAAGCCACTATAATATTCAAGTAGCTAGAGAGATTTTAGAGAAGCTTGAAGACTGAAGACCTAATAACTCTTAGTTTTTTTTCCTTTACTCTTGTTTTCTTTTGTATATTATTTATGATGGTAAAAATCTTTGGTTCTATATTTTTATTATTTATTATGAATTAAATTTATTTTTTTAGGGTTACAATAAAACTTAACATGTAATTTGGATTATTTTATTCTCTTTTCTTGAAAGTAATGATATTTGAGTTATTTGTTTAATCTTGTTCTTAATGTTTCTAATCGCTTATCACCAGCTAGATTGATTTGGTAACCTTAATGAACCTGAAAAGGAATGCTATTTTTAGACCTGGATTAAAGGACATATGTTTCATATTCATTTATTAAGATGAATTGATGAATTGATATGCATGCTAGATAGGAATATACGAGCACGCAACATGTGACCAAATTAGAGTCTAAGCTTAATGAGTTTTTTTTTAATTCAATTTGCATAAGAATATAGTAAATTGGTTAAAAAATATATTTTTATAAGACCATCGAAAGATACTTATAAATAAATTATAACTCTAGGTTAACAACTCATTATCATTAGTCAAGTTAAGAGAGTGGAGTTTTGTTCAAATGAAGTATTGAGGAAAATTGTAATCCTAGGCCTCTATTATTTATTATTTGCTTTGTTATTATTATTATTAGTTTTAATTTATAATTTTTAATCGTTTGTTTGAATAAGACATTGTTTTAATTTTAATACTTAACAAATTTAGCATTAATTCCTCATGGGATAGACACTCTCCTTTATCACTATATTACTTGTTCAGGAGACATGCCCTTGCGTGGTTAAATCCAACAACAACCTCCTCTTCCTCCTGTCATGATCCTCCGATTGATGCTAAAAAGTAGTCTTATGATGCTCTTAGGATCATTTAGCAGATTTTTTAATGCATTTAGTGGATTATTTCACAGTTTTTTACCATATTTTTTAAGGCACATTTTGGATATCTTTTCCAAATTTGTTGCACATGTTAGGCATATTTCATACTTTATTCTCACTGAATTATCTTTGCTTGTGCAAATTGTGCTTGACTAATCTTTCTAGCTTTAAATTATGTTAGACCTTTTAGTGATGAATGAAATCGAGAGGGGGTGAATTGATTTCTCAAAATTTTGATAAATTAAAACTTTAAAAAATAAAATTTAGAAATATAAACAATAAACGTTGGAGGGCAAGTTAATGAATGGAAATAAACAATTAAAGATAAGGGAAAGAGAAGCAAACTCAATGATTTAGAGAGATTCAACCTCAATTGCCTACGTCCTCTACCTCGACCTCACTTGCCTCAGATCTTTATAATTCACTAACTTGAATTGTTTACCTCTCAAGGACAAGGTATAACCTTTACACTCTCTATCCTTCAAGGCTAAGATAGAAACCTCTACCCTTTATCTTTTATGGCTAAGATAGAATCCTCTCCCACTACTTTTGAAGGCTAAGTAGAAATGTTCTCTACTTTTCAATGGCTAAGTAGTAACCTCCCCTTTTCACAAGGATTTAAGAGTAAACAAATAAACCTCTAAAGGTTAGGTGTTTACAAAAATTTTGGCTCAAAGAAAATATGTATCTAAACATATAAAATGAAGAGTATAAAAATAGGAAGAATTAATCCTATACAAAGATGAACTACTTAGTGAAAATGATGGAAAAGATGAAATATTTGACTTTAAGCATAATTCTCTGGGTTTTTATCCTTGTTAGAGTTGTTAGAGAGACTTATTTATAGCCTTGATCATAATTATAGCCATTAGGGATATTTGATGAAGGAATATAGCCGTTGGAGCCTTCAAAATGTCATTTCCTTTTATTCCTTGTGCCTCTGTATCGATACAATTGAGTGGGTATCGATACATTGTGTTTGACGATCTAAAATATGACCGTTAAACAGTCTTGTATTAATACAGAAAGATTTGTCTCAACACATGAGCAATCCTTTATTGATACAAAATGATCTTTCCCGATACATAAACAGTGATTTTTGCATTTTAAGGTTATTTAGCTACTGCCAAGTATTGTATCAATACATTTACATGAAAATCACTTTTAAAAGGTTATTTATGACTTTAAACATGTAAAACTTATCTGAAAAATGTTTTGTGTAAAAATATGTATTAAGAATATATTTTTGAGTGCTTGAAGGAGTTAAAACACATTCTAGTATTTTTTTAAAGTGTTTACAAAATATTTCAAGGAAAAATACTAATCTTGAAAATATTTAAACACAAGCTAATTAAGCTTATGTTTTAGTGATATCAAAACTAAGATTAGTTCAAAGTTAATATAACTAACAATCTCTCCCTTTTTGATATGATAAAACTTAACGTGAACTTGCTTGTAAAACTCTCCATTAGTTATTTAAAGATTTTCAATAAAACATCCCTTTCTTAAAAGCATTATGAAATAGACTTTTGGAGATTTTATAAAAGGGTTTTGAAACATTTAGCAAGGAAATTTTGTTCATATTTGGCTTTAAGAGTACCAACACAAAATATTAGGGATTTCGATAATATAAATAATGTAAGCACATGTGAAATCTTCTTATTTGCTAGCATAGACATATATGTATAAATGAAGTACAAGCAAGCAATTAACCCCTAAAACTCTCCCCCTTTTTTAAATGTCAAAAAGTTGAATTAAGATTAATTCAAAGCTAAGGGAATAATTTCAACAAGATTTCTAAAAGGCATATTAATTATGGATCATTTCAAAACATGTAGACCAATTATTGAGAAAATATATGCATTTAAGTCTTAATGTGTAGTTAATCTGATTTTTGTATTCTTTTGTAGTCATTTAAACACATTTGAGAGATAGAACATACCAATTATTAAAGGATTTTAAGAATTATTAATCCAATTAGTGTTTAGATGCACAATAGATACGAATTTTTAAATTTTTAGTACACATGCATACAACAATACATGCCATATGAAAGGTTAAAAAAATTCAAAAAAAAACATAACAAAATTCCATAGATTAGAAGAACATTCAATTTGCTCATTTATGATATGTCAATAAAATCATTTGAGCAAACATTCAATCAAAGAACATGCTTAAATATGAGAATTATGCACTTAGACATGTTCAAAGATTCATTAAAGCAAACATTTTAAGCGTACATTACATACTAAAATACCAATTATATATATATAGTTGAATCATGTATGTCACCAAACTTAATGCTAAAGGATAAGAATTTAATAGCATTTCTTTAATGATAACCTCAACCTTACCAAACTTTGATGATATGCTCATTATAGCTTAGAGGATCATCGTTCCTAGAGTTTTAGCATTCTTTGATGGTTTTGGCTTGATTTGAAGAGGTTTTATCTTAATTTGTTTCCTTTTGCTATGCAAGTGTTCGTCTTTCAAATGTGGATTTATCTCCATAAACCTTGCAAAACTTAAAAACAATCTTGGCGAAAGATGAGCATTAGAGGTACCAAGATTTTAATTACAAAAGAATATTCAATAAGCTTAGGTTTTGTTAGGAATGAAAGATGTTCAATAAGCTTAATAACATTTTGAAATAAGTGATACCAAATACTGATGAATGAAGAACATCAAGTGTATACGGCACCAATTACAAAAAAAATAATGATATATATAAAAAAATTTGTATTTTTGAGCATTATAAGGTAATATGAGCACCTAATGCATTTGATTTGTGAAATAAATCAAATATAATATTTAAGAATGTGATGAGTTATGAAACAATGTTTATCAAGGTTTAGAAATCATAAAATTAAAGGATTCAAGTGAAAACTTAATAAGGAGACCAATTTTGAATTTAAGAGCCAAAAAAACACGAAATTGGCTAATATTCACTAGTTGTGTCGATACAGGGGGCTTTGTATCGATACACATAGTGATGTATCAGTACAAAGTTCATTGTGTCGATACAAATTGGGTTTTTGTTCATTGTATCAATACCGAGCTCTAAGTATCGATCCATGCTTTGAGTTTTCCAAAAAACTGCTTAGAAAAATAAGTAATTTGGTATTCCAAAACCCATGATTTTATATTCTAATGCAAACTTTTGATTTTAAACATTTGAAGCTCATATGAATAATCAAAGTTTGGATTAGAATAACTTTTAAAATCAAGTTTGATTGCATTAGCATATTTGGTCACATTAGTAAGGTAATATGCAACTGAAATATTTTCATTCAAACCATATATGCACAAGTTTAAAAAGTATTTTCAATGTTTACCAACCTTGTTTGAGCCATAAATCATGAACTTATAACATAATCAAACATCCTAGGTCTCATGCAAGTATAATTGAATATAAAGGATTAAAGAGACTTAAGAACTTGCTAATGCATGTTTATGGAATCATATCTTATAATTAAGCTCTAAATACTCCCCCTAAGGATATGCATATAATTTAGTCATGCAATGGAGCTTCTTAATGACTTATGGCATAAAGTTTAACAAAATCAGCCTTCTACGTATAAATCATTCTTAAATTATGCTTCATAACAACATTTCACAAATTGATTTAACATATTATCATCAAGAACTAAATCATCAAATGCATGCACATTTAAGCTCATAATTGCTTAAGATTTAAAACATGAATTTTCATTAAACCTATTTATTAAAAACAATTTTTTTAAATTCAATAAAGCATTAACAATCACCACATGAATAACCAATACACATATCAAAATTTTAAAGCTTAGAGGTTACCCATCACACTTCTATATGTGTCTAAAGAATCCATTTGTATTGCGTTGCTTTTTATTGCTCTAACATACCTGCAAGAGACCTTCACTTGGTTTTTGGTATCAAATTACTTTGGGACCATGAATGTTAGTCTCAAATCCCCTTGTTCCCTTAGCAACCCATACTTGCCTAACTTTAAATTGTGTCATTTTCTTGATAGGACAAGCACACAAATTATGACCATGAAAATTGCAACGTGAGCACTTGGTCAAATAAACTTGAAAAGATTTGTCCAAAATGATTTTCTTTTCTTGCTCCAAGCTTTCAATCTTTCTTTTCAAATCAAAATTGGCTTTCTCTAAAATGTTAATTCTTAGCTTGGATTCATTAAAATCATTTTTCAAATCTTGGTTTTCATTCTCTAAAATAAATTTGATTTCAATAATAAATCATTTTCAACTTTTAATTTTCAAATCATTTTCTTGCTTTTAGAGTTCATTTCACAAAACTCAACTACAAGACCAGCAAAAGCATCTTGTAACTTATCAAATGTATAGGAATTTAAATTTGGAGAATTTGAGGTTACCTTGGTCTCATCAAGAGCCATGGAACAAAGGTTGCTAATTTGGTCTTTATTGGAATCATCATCATTGAAAGAGTCACTATTGCTCTAATTTGCTACAAATACCTTTTTACTCTTCTTCTTTTTCAATAATGGGTAATCGAATTTGACACGCCTTGATTTGTTGCAATTGTAGCAAACCACCTTGTTAACTTTTTAAAATTGGGATGATTTGCCCTTATCTATCTTCATGAATTTCTTGAATTTCTTGGCAAATATGATCATCTCCATAACTTCACCATCTTTATCATTTTCATTCTCTTCTTCACTCATGGAATCCTTTAATGCAACTCCAACTTTTTTTGGTTGCTCATTTCCATGATTTATCTTCATTCTGTATGTAAGGAGGGATCTAATGAGCTCATCTAAGGCAAGGAGATTGAGGTCCTTTGACTCCTCAACTGTAGTCACTTTAGCTTCCCATGACTTAGGAAGGCTATTCAACATCTTCTCGATCATCTCCTTATTGGGATATACCTTTCTGATACCCTTCAAACCATTTACAATGTCTATGAATCTAATAGACATTTCCTTGATACTCTTCTCCAGTTTCATTTTGAACATCTCATAATCAAGAGTAAGCATACTTATCATGTACTCCTTGACTTGATTGGTCCCTTCATGTGTGATAGCCAACTTATCCCATATCTCTTTAGCATTATCACACGAAGACACCCTATTGTAATCATTAAGGCCTAATGCACAAAAAAATGTGTGCATGGCCTTGCCATTGAGTTGAGCCATCTTAGTGTCTTTCTCATCCCATTCCCACTCTCCCTTAGGAACTTCAAGATCACCTATCATCTTCGTTGGGATGAGTGAGCCTTTCATGATTATCTTTCAAACTTGATAATCATTTGCTTTAACAAATAGCCTCATCCTTATCTTCCAATACATGTAATCTTCACTGTTGAAGAAAAAAGGCCTCATGATTGAATGTCATGTTGGCCCATACTGAAAATATCACCACTAGCCGTTTGCTTGGTCTTTTCCAAATCTTTGCTCAAGGATATTAGGCCTATAGGAATGAGACACAAGCTCTGATACCAATTATTAGACCTTTTAGTGGTAGTAGTGAATGAAATCAAAAGGGCGATGAATTGATTTCTCAAAATTTCGGTAAATTAAAACGTTGATGAATAAAATTCAAAAATCTAAACAATAAACTTTGGAATGCAAGTTAGTGAATAGAAATAAACAATTAAAGACAAGGGAAAGAGAAGCAAACTCTATGATTTAGAAAGGTTCAGCCTCAATTGCCTACATCCTCTACCTCAACCTCACTTGCCTCAGATTTACATAATTCACTAACTTGAGTTGTCTACATTTCAAAGATAAGGTATAACCTTTACACTCTCTATTTTTCAAGGCTAAGATAGAAACCTCTACCCTTATCTTTTATGGCTAAGATAGAACCCTTTCTCACTACTTTCGAAGACTAAGTAGAAACCTTCTCTATTTTCAATGGCTAAGTAGTAACCTCCCCTTTTTATAAGGATTTGAGAGCAAATAAATAAAACCTCTAAAGGTTAGGTGTTTACAAAAATTTTGGCTCAAAAAAAATATGTATCTAAATATACAAAATGAAGAATATAAAACTAGAAAGAATTAATCCTATACAAAGATGAACTCTTAGTGAAAATGATGGAAAAGATGAAACATTTAACTTTAGGCACAATCTATTAGTTCTTCTCCTTGTTGGAGGTGTTGGAGAGGCTTATTGATAGCCTTTGCTAGCTTCAAAGGAGAGATTGAACCAAGAGGGGTGAATTAGTTCTATAAAAACTTGATCAATTTGAAGTAAATTGAAATTTAAATATAAGATAAGGATAAGAAAAACCAACAAACAATGTATTGAGGTTCGATCTTTTAATTCAAAACCTATGTCCTCTCTTTTTGGTACTTTCTTATCAAGGTGATTTCCAAAATTCACTAAACAAATTGTTACCTTTAAGGCTAAGGTATAATCTTACACCACTATCTTTTAAGGCTTAGTTAAAACCTTTCAATTCTTTTGAGAATTTTATCCCAAACTCTCAAATATTTTTACTCATTTTCACATAACCCTTTTATGATTGAATAAAGCATTTTGTAAACAAATTGAACCTCTAGTAGGTAGATGTTTACTGGAATTTAAGTACAAGATAAATGAGATACAAATAGGCTTGAAAAGTATAAATTTGATATAAGTAGTAATAAAGAATTTGATGATTTTAAGCTTTTATTGTTCAATGATTCAATGAAATTTGTATCTCTGCTTCTTCAGCTATTTGGAACCTCCATTTATAGCTGGGAATTGATTCATAGACGTTAGGCATTTAATGTGGTGGTTGGGTTTAGGGTATCAATACTAAATTGATTCATAGACGTTATGCCATTGTAACCTTCAAAAATGCTTGTTTCTGTTCAGTCCCGCACTATAGTATCGATATAATACCAATAATATCGATATAGAAATCAAAAAGGTGACTGTTACAGCTTGTTGTATTGATACAGGGATCTGATATCGATACTAAGCAAGATGTATCGATGCAAACATTATTGTATCAATACATTTGAGGGTTTTAGTCAAACCTTGGCTATTGTCAAGCCTTGTATCGATACAAATGGGGTGAGTATTGATACTAAATAAGCTATATGGACATATACACAGTTGTATCGATACATTTAAGGGTTTCAGCCAAACTATGGCTACCGCCAAGCCTTGTATCGATACATATGGGGTGAGTACTGATACCAAGCAGGCTGTATCGATACATTTGAGGGATTTTAAGCATAATATCGATACATTTGTTATTTGTATCGATACCAACTTAAAAAATGCTTGTAAAATGATTTTTGTTGACTTAAACAAATCTCTAAAATTATTCTAAATATAAATATCCATTTTGGAGCATATAATTTTTGACAAATTATAAACTTAGTATTTTTCAAAATGCTTTTCAATTTAAACACAATACCAGGTTGAGTATTAATTTAACTTACATTGTTTGTTATATCAAAATCGAAATCAAGGTTAACAATCTCTCTCCTTTCGATATAACAAAACTTAAGATAAATTTGCTTGTTTTTTAGATTAACAAAAAATAACTCCCGCTTAATAAGGCATGTTCAATATCAATATGTAATTTAGGTTCCAACATATGCATAATAAATTCATGGAAAGCATATATAGCAACATAAGGCATATATGTAGTAACACATTGCAAATTTAAGGCATTTCTCCCATTTTTTGTTATATCAAAATAGAATTCAAGGATAAGTAATGCTAATGCAAAGCAAAGTAGGAAATGCAATCAAAGTGGGCGCAAGCGAAGACAAACTCACTTTAGGATAAGATAAAATTAATAGAGCAAGCTAAAGATGTTCAAAGCAATGAAAAACATAGAGTAGTAGAGAATTTTAAAACTATAAAGTTTGACAAACATAAGAGATATCCTAAAATGAGCTTAAATTGTATGTCAAAACATAAGCGATATGCTAAAAAGATGTTTAAATGCGCCTAATTTAACTAGACATCATCTGCCATAGATCCTCAACGGTGGAGAAGTAGGCAAAGGCTCACAAGGAAAAGTAGTCGAAAAAGCATAGAATTGCTCCATTAAAGCTAGGTGACTATGCTCAAGAGTAGAGAAACGAGCATCGATGGTGTCAAAGCAATGGTCGAATCATCTCTCCCATGTATCAAAATAACCCATAATAGAAGTGAACATAGCGGGAATGTCCATAGGCATGGAAGACGAGGTAACAAGAACTGGAGGTGGGGGAGGCTATCATGATCATCGGGAGCGAGAACATCTGATTGCTTAAGTAGTGGCTATCGATGAGCCTTGGGAACAAAGTCAGCACCTTGAATTTCATACCTGACAAGGCCCATGGATTTATGACCCATGTAGCGATTAGTGGTTACCATAATTTCAGGGTCGCATAAAAGATTGAGACCTTGGGTGTCGAAGTAGTAACTCAAGGCCATGCCGTGGAGAAGACTATGACAACCACAAACACAAAGAACAATGTCCATGAATATAAAATAGGCTAAATTTGGATGATTACCGATTTGAATCATATGAAGCCACCAATAGTTTGCATCACTAATCAAGGTATGTTTGGTTCCGTATGGACAGAGCACATGTGAGATGATAAGATAAAGTAAGCGATCGACTAGAGGAAGGAGTATGGCTTTGTTGTTTGGAGTCCACAAGACGGCGAAAGCTAAGCCTTCATAAATTATGGCTTCATTCAAAAAACCAAAGGCAGACGTAAGAGGAGCCAAGTTGACGAGGAGATCTTGTCCCAAAAGATAGGGCCAAATAGCAATGACATTATCATGGTTATCAATAATGAGAGAGGCATTGCTAAAGAATGCATAGACAAGATTTTCACAAACTATAACATTTAGAGAAAGAATTTTGGTCCATTCAAAAGTTTTAAAAATTTAAAGGTAGGGTTAATTAATGGATCGGAGAAAGGGAAAGTCGATGACTCGACACTGTTGGATGGTTATCCGGGCATAGATGGTGTGAAACGCTCACGAGCCCATGCATCATGGAAACATAAGTCAAAGAAAGATTGATTTTAGGTCGGAGGTGGTTGATGAGCGAAAAAGGAAGAGGCACGGGTGATGGGACCTTGACGACTTGCTATTTGTTTGGTTGTAGGCGGCATGGTTGTATTTGAGGATTTTTGTCGAGCAGGTGGTGAGGGAATAGGTTGAACGGGTAAAATGCTGGTTGGGAAAAATAGTCAACAGGTGGTGGGCACTAAATTTGGTTTGCAATTGGTGTGATGTAGTGAATAAATCCATAATCAATCACACTAATGAAGTGGGAAAAAGTATAGGAATGGAAAAAAAAGTCAAATTTTAGGAAGGAATTGGACAAAGGTAATGGATTTAGGGAGGGAAGTGGTGAGGGTTAGGGTGATGGAAAGTTTCAAATTGTTGATTTTTTAGATGATAGTGAGTGATTTTAAAATGGTTATGGGTAAATGTGATGAAGGAAATTAGTTTATAGAGCAATCGATTAGGAGAAAAGGGGTGATGATGATGAGTTTTGAAGATTTGAAGGTTGAATGAGAGAGAAGGTTTTAGGAGAGAGGGATGAACAGTACTTGATCAAATGAATAATTCACGCAAGGGGAGTTCTAAATTAACAGTGAGTATCGATACATAAGAAGTATCGTTACAAAGAACATTTTTAGGTTCTGTAAAGAAGTTGGGTCTCGAGATATAGATCAAATTGATCTGTATTGATATAGACTGAGAAGTATCGATATAGTGCATCGATACAGAAGAGACAGGTATTGATACAAAGAACATGTCTGGGTTTGTATCGGTGCAATGGAGACTAGTCTCAATACATGAAGGAAGAATGCATAGGGATCGATACATATGGCCTAATATTGGGTCATTTTCAATAAGATGACGTGAAATTAGGTATATTTTTTACCTAATTATCCTTTGAAAGACATTCGAAAATACAACTTAGACCAAAATCAAGATCATTTTGCATGGATAATTCAAAATTTAATCAAGATCCAACAAAATTATCCAAGAATGAGAAATTCATAACAAATAAACATCATCAAACAAGTAAGTGTATAAAACTAGTTTCATCAAACTAAGCATGATGCAAACAATATTGAGGCAAAGTATTAGGATTGGATCAAATCATGAATTTTAGGGTGCATGCATTAAGCCAATTTCTCTTTTAATTATGCAAAACCTATCCTCGTTAAGTGGTTTAGTGAAAATATCCGCTAATTGATGCAAGGTATCAACGAATTCAAGCACTATATCACCTTTTTGCACATGATCTGTAATAAAGAAATGTCTAATTTCTATGTGCTTGGTTCTAGAGTGTCGGATTGGATTTTTGGTGAGACAAATGGCACTAGTATTGTCACATTTAATTAGAATATGATCCATGTTAATGCTAAAATTTTTCATTTGTTGGTTATCCATAAAATTTGGGCATAACAACTTCCCACAGATATGTATACTGCTTTGGTTGTGGATAAAGCAACACTATTTTATTTCTTGGAAAACCATGATATGAGCATATTTTCAAGAAATTGAGAAGTACCGAAAGTGTTTTTCCTATTAATTTTACATCCACCAAAATCTGCATTGGAATAAGCATGTAAGACGAGATGATTCTTTTGGATACCATAAGCCTAGATTTTGAGTGTCTCTAAGATATCTAAAGATTCTTTTCATGGAAATTAGATGTGACTCCCTCGATGATGATTGATATCTAGCACATAGACATACACTAAACATAATATCAGGTCTACTTGTGATAAAATATAGCAATGAACCTATCATAGACCTATAAAGTTTAGAGTCAACAATTTTACTTTCTTTATCCTTTTTAAGCTTTGTTGAAGTACTCATAGGTGTGGAACAAGGCTTTGCTTCATCTATTTTGAACCTCTTGAGTAATTCTTTTGTGTATTTTGCTTGATTGATGAAAATACCGTCTTTAGTTTGTTTAATTTATAACCCCAAGAAGAATGTTAATTCTCCCATCATGCTCATCTCAAACTCACCTTGCATTAACTTAGAAAATTCTTGATAAAGAGATTCATTAGTAGTACCAATGATAATATCATCAACATAAACTTGAATCACTAAAATGTTTCTGTTTTTTACTTTTATAAATAGATTTTTGTCAACATTGCCTTTGCTGAAATATTTTTCAATTAAAAATTTTGAGAATCTCACATAACATGCCCTAGGTGCTTGCTTTAGTCCATATAAAGCTTTTGAAAGCTTCAAAACATGATCAGGAAAGTAAAGATATTCAAAACTGGGAGGTTGCTCAACATAAACTTCCTTATTAATAAAGCCATTTAAAAAGGCACTTTTGACATCCATTTGATATACCTTGAAATTGTTGAAACATGTAAAAGCTATTAGTATTCTAATGGCCTCTAATCTAGCTACAGGTGCATGAGTTTCATCATAATCAATTCCTTCTTCTTGACTATATCCTTTAGCTACTAATCTAGCCTTATTCCTAATTATTGTTCCATTCTCATCAAGTTTGTTCCTAAAACCTATTTGGAACCTATGATGGGATAATTACTAGGTTTTTCAACTAAATTCCAAACTTTGTTTCTTTCAAATTGGTTTCTCCTCTTGCATAGCCATGATCCAATTATCATCTTTTAGAGCTTCATCTAAATTCTTGGGTTTAATTTCTAAAAGAAAGGCTACATAATTGCATGTATTTCTAAGGGATAATCTAGTTCTTACTCCTTGCTTAGGATCACTAATTATCTTACCTTCTTTGATATAAGTCAACTTTCTAGGATGATTTCTTGCCCTTTCTACTAGAGTTGGCTTATGTAGCTCTTTTTTTTTTTGGATCTTCTTGATTTTGCATTGCTTGTCCTGGCTCCTTATGTGATGTTTGTTGTCGGTAAATCTCTACATCATTATCAAAAGACACTTTTCTTAAGTTTGAGTTAGCTTCATCAAATATAACATGTATTGACTCTTCAACAACTAAAGTTCTCTTATTAAACACTCTATAAACTTTGGAATTTGTTGAATAACTAACAAAAATTCTTTCATCACTTTTTGCATCAAATTTACCAAGATTATCCTTTCCATTATTTAATACAAAACATTTACATCCAAAAAGATGAAAGTAGTTAATGTTAGGTTTTCTTCCTTTAAAAAGTTCATATGGAGTTTTCTGTAGGATTAACCTAACCATGGCTCTATTTATAATATAGCAAGAAGTATTAATGGCTTCTGTCCAATAATATCTTGGCAAATTATTTTCACAAAGCATGGTTCTATCCATTTCTTCGAAGGTTCTATTTTTTCTTTCAATAACTCCATTATGTTGAGGAGTTCTAAGTGCCCAGAAGTAACGGCTAATACCATTTTCATCACAAAATTTATCAAAACCAAGGTTTTCAAATTCTTTTCCATGATCACTTCTTACACTTAAAATAGAATAACCTTTTTCATTTTGGATAATTTTGCAAAAAGTAATAAATTTTTCTAAGGCTTCATCTTTAGAGTGTAAGAAGAGAACCCAAGTAAACCTAAAGTACTCATTTACAATAACAAATCCATATTGTCTACCTCATAAGCTTAATGTCCTAATAGGACCAAAAAGATCAATATGAATAAGTTGTAATACTCTAGTAGTTGAGACAATATTAATTGGTTTGAATAAAGCACTTCTATGTTTGCCTTGGACACATGCATCACATATTCTAGCATTATCAAATTTCATTTTTTGCAATCCAACAATAAGATCTTTTCTAGATAGTTTGGAAATTAAATTCACACTAGCATATCCTAATTTTCTATGCCACAACTAATGTAAGTCATTATTATTAGCAACAAAAAAAAAACATTTTGAGATAAGTAACATAAACATTTCCTTCTCTATGTCCTACAAAAACAATTTTATTTATCTTAACATCAACGACATGACAATTTATTAATTCAAAAATAACTTTCATGCCTTTATCACACAATTGGCTAATACTAAAGAGATTATGTTTGAGACCTTTGACAAAAAAAATTTCACTGTTGGATGAAAAATTGTTACCTATGGTTCTAATACCTTTAATTTATCTTTTGAGTTATCTTTAATAGTAACACTTCTTCCATCCTTAGGCCCTAGCTCCATGAATTGATTTTTGTCACCGGTCATGTGTCTTGAGCATCCACAATTAAGGTACCAAGAATTTTCCTTTGTTGAATTTGCCTTGAAGCAATGCTCTTCCTCCTATAACACAAAATCATATTTTCTTTTTAAGTACCTAAATTTTCTTGGGTCCTTGAGTATTAGTGTTCAAAATTTTTATGCCTTTTGAAATCCATTTTAATTTGATAGCTTCATCTTGAGATGTGCCAACACCTTTGGGGACCCATATTCTCCTAATAAGCTTGCCTCTATAAGTGATAGTTTTTAAAGAACATGTATGGAATGTGTGACCAAGTTTATGGCAATTGGTACATATGCTGATACATCAAATGATTTTTTTTGTGTTATAAAGAAATTCTTAAAGTGAGTTTCTTTTTTTATTCTATTATAGCCTGAACCATCTTTATCAAGAATGCTCTTTGTGTTTCTAGCATGTTATTCAATTTTTGTTGTGCCATATAAAACCTTGTAAATGAGTTATGCAAGTTTGTGTTCTTCTTGGTCAGATCATCAATATTGACTTGTAACTCATCTACTTTCTTCTTAAGATCATCATTTATCATGCTTAGTGTTTCATTTTCTTCCTTAAGTTTAGAAATCATTTTTTTATATTTTAAATTCATAACTTCGAATTCTAATGCTAATTCATCAAATGCATCTTGTAATTCAACAAATGAGTAAATATTAGCATTAGAAGATACCTTGGGTTCATCATGAGCCATGAGACATAGGTTGGCCACCTCTTCATCATCATTATCGGATGTGTCACTATCACTCGATGTGGCCACCATAGCCTTTTTCTTTTTCTTCTTCAGGTTTAATTTCTTCTACATTGGACATTCAAATTTGATATGTCCCAGTTTCTTACACTCATAGCAAATAATTTGTTCTTTCTCTTTCTTGCTTGAGTCTCCCTTCATTATTTCCTTTTTAGGAGGTCTTCTTGCTTTTTTCATTCTCATGAATTTGTTGATTATTTTTAACAAATTACAAAATTAGTATTTTTTAAAATGCTTTTCAATTTAAACACAAATACCAAGTTGAGTATTAATTAACTTAAGTTGTTTGTTATATCAAAACCGAAATCAAGGTTAATAGCCTTGATCATGATTATAGCTATTGGGGATATTTGGTAAAGGAATATAGCCATTGGAGCCTTCAAAATGTCATTTCCTGTTGTTCCTCGTGCCTCTGTATTGATATAATTGAGTAGGTATCAATGCATTGCGTTTAATGGTCTAAAATATGATTGTTAAATAGTCTTGTGTCGACACAGAAAGATTTATCTCGATACATGAACAGTCCTGTATTGATAAAGAATGATCTGTTTCTATACATGAACAATGATTTTTGCATTTTAAGGTTATTTAGCTACTGCCAAGTATTGTATCAATACATACACATAGTGTATCGATACATTCACATGAAAATCAATTTTAAAAGGTTTTTAATGACTTTAAAACATGTAACACTTATCTCAAAAATGTTTTATGTAAACATATGTATTAAGAACACATTTTTGAATGCTTGAAGGAGTTAAAACACATTCTAGTATTTTTCAAAGTGTTTACAAAATATTTCATGAAAAAAACTAATCTTAAAAATATTTAAACACAAGGTAATTAAGCTTAAGTTTTAGTTATATCAAAACTAAGATTAATTCAAAGTTAATATAGCTAACAAATTGCACCTTTTTGTGTTTTGAAAGAACAAAAAAGGGGGAGAAATACTATATTTGCTAAATATGCTTCTTGAATCTATTGGTATAGTGATATTATTGTGAACTTAATAAATATTCAATGATGATATTTTTTGGAAATCATGTACACAATATGAATATTGTTGGGATCAAATAACATGTTGATTGTGCTAATATTGAATTTTCTTATATACTTACATGTTGTAGCTTTAAAATTTTTAAAAAGACCCTATTTTTTAATTTAAAATATTTGAAAATAATGTTTTATTAAGGGAGAGTTTTTCATTAAAAATTCTAAACATTTTTGGGGGAATTTTTAACAAGCAAATTTATCTTAATTTTTATTATATCAAATTGATAGCTTTATTACTTCGAATTAATCTTGGTTTTGATATAATAATAACTTAAGCTAAGTTCACTTGCATTCTATTATTTATAACTTATTATTTTTCCTTGAATTAAATTAAAAATATATCGGAAGAAACTAAATTGATTTATACCTTCTATTTTCTTAAAAATATATGTTCTAAATGCATATTAATACTTGAAATATTTTTGAGATATGTTTAAGTCAATTTCAAGCCTAGAAAAACTTTTTTTCAAGTTTCTGGAATGGATATAAATACAAGTATGTATGTATCGATACAATGCTTTGCAGTAGCTAAAGTTTTCCTAAAACCCTCAAATGTATCGATACAATTGGCTCTATATCAATATTGACATAGCTTTGTGTGTATGATACATACCATTCATGTATCGATACATCACTTTGTAATGGTCACATTTTTAAAGTCATGTAATGATACAAAAACATGGGTCTGAATGTATACTTGCATTTATGAAGGCTTCAATAGCTTTCCACCTACCTTTTTAATGCCCAACATCCTTAAATTGGTTCCGAGCTATGAATAGAGGTTTCCAATAG
Organism: Adansonia gregorii; assembly: GCA_038382025.1. Classification (NCBI taxonomy): domain Eukaryota; kingdom Viridiplantae; phylum Streptophyta; class Magnoliopsida; order Malvales; family Malvaceae; genus Adansonia; species Adansonia gregorii. The sequence goes on along the minus strand of JBBYHO010000015.1, from coordinate 24,248,860 downwards.
CTTAAAAAGCATGAAAGACTGAGATTGATCAAGCAGTGAACGTCAAAAGCTCAAAATCTTCAAGTTTTTCATTCTTATTGTATTCAATTTGTCTTTTTCTAAGTTCATTTATATTTCATCCATCTTGTACTTAAATTCTAGCAGATACCTACCTATTAGAGGTTTTGATTAGTTTGCAAATACTTTATCCATATCACAAAAGGTTATGCAAGGATTAAGTATAAATACTTAAGAATTTGGGGTAGATTTCTTAAAGGGATTGAAAGGTCTATTTAAGCCTCAAAAGATAGGGTTGTAAAGTTATACCTCAGCCTCAAAAGTGACATTTTCACTAGTCAATTGTGGAAATCACATTAGCCAACAAGTGCCACGAAGAAAAAACGTAGGCTCTAAGTTCAAGGACTGAACCTCTATACATTGACTATTTGCTTTCCTTACTCTCAACTCATATTTACTTTCATTTACTTTCAATTTCTCTTAAAAAATTAATTTGTGATTAAAATTTTAAAAAAAAAAACAATTCACCCTTCTCTTGGTTCAATCCTTATTTTGAACTAACACATTGGCATGAGGTGGGCACACAAGGTGCAAGGTTGATTTGTCCTCGGAGTAACATGCCCAAAAGTATTTGACCGTTGATGTGGTTATTAGGTATATTGAGGGGAAGCATTACATTAGTTCCCTTTTGATCGATTTTTGTCCCATTGGGTTTTTTTGACTTAAGATTTTTAACGAGGCAATAAGGGCAAACCCAATTAGGAAATAATGTTTTGTCTAAAGAGGGTGCTATGTATTAGACTTACCATAGCTAAGAATTTCCTAATATTATGATTACAAGATCTTAATCTCTTGATATTTTGATTACGATTGCAAAATTATAATCTCCTAATATTTTAATTACTATTACAAAATCGTAATCTCTATAATTTGATTCTGTACATTCAATATAAACCTAGCTTGATGCCTATATAAAGATCATAGCATTCTTATTATAAACACACTGAATCGAATAAGAAAAATAATATTTTCTCTATCTTGTGCCATTATCTCTCTTATATCTTCTTTTGTTGTTGCTTTGCTTGCAAGCCACCAAACTCATCAATTTCTACCAATTTTATAACAAATACATATTTATCAATTTTAAAATTATTTATACACTTAATTGCCATCTAGTAAGCTATAAATAATATGCGTTATATAATTATTATCTTTTCGGTTTCCAATTTTTCTTTGAAAGGTATACTATTTCTTCGATAGTTCTACTCTTATAAAAAAAATATTTGTTTTGAATTTGTTCTTTTACGCATACTTACATGAATGCTTATATATTCAATCTATTTTTATGATATATACGATTAAATGACACGTAAAAAATGTTTACCAAATAATATTATTCGATCAATTAAAAAATAAAGTTTATTCGAGGGTTTTAATCAATATAAAAATTTTATCCTAATTTAAACCACACAAAATAATATCTTAAGACACTTTTGTCAATTTAAAAATTATATCCCTTGCAATTTTTATCAATTTAAAAACTATCTATGTAATTGTAATTATAAGGAGACTAATAATTACTTATAGATTACAATTCACTTGATCATCCTCGTGCTCAAGTTCTCACATCCTCCAACCGAACAAACTAGCCTACTAACATCCAATAAAAACACCTATTACTATCTTTATATTTGTTTAAATATGTAGAATAACCTTATAGCATAGTTGATGGCTCAACAAAGTTGACCTTCGCATGCATCTAGCTTGATAATGAAACTACTAAAATCTCCAATTGAACAGCTGAATATATTTCTCCCAAATCCACTGTTGGAAAAGTTCCAAATAAGCAATAGAAATTGGTAGTTTTTGAAGTAAAGTCACCCTAATGTGAATATTACCCTACCTATCCAACTTGGAGGACAGGAAGGATATATATAAAAAAAGCAACGCAAACATTTTGTCATAAACTTTGTAAATTTTAACATTCAACATTATTTTCGTATTATATGGATTTCATAAAAATCATGTATTTATTATTATATCATGTTTTAATTATATTTTTATATCATATTCATATAATCATATCTAATATTGTCAAGTCTAATTTCAAGCAATGACAAAATGTTTGTTATCAAACAAGTAAAAATATGTTCTTTTTTTGTATGAATGGTGGTTCGTATTTGAACTAAATGAGAAGATTTTCTTCTGATCATCATGCATGTGTTTTTCGTTTGTATAAAAATCATGTGATTTTGATAGTTCCATGCCTTTTGCGGACTCAAAGATGGGAGGAAAGAAGAATCTATATTTTACAAGGCATGCTTATTGGGCTCAATTGCTTCATTCTGTATAAAGTTCTTAATTTATGTATGTACAAACATAGTTGAATGCAGTCCTTTCATCTCAATTTCTATAGTTACATAAGTTTATGAAGTTACCATGTCTTAGATATAAGTGTGATAGTGGTTTAATTTGCTTTTGAAAAAAAAATTATATTTAATGTGTAATATTTTGATTTTTTTAAAAAAAATAAGTTGAAACCAAATCAAATATCATAATATTATATATATATATATATAACAGAACCTGCTCAAATCAAATTCTATTAGTTTAAATCGGTTCAGTTCAACAATTATTCTAAATCTATTTTTTTCATAGTATTTTAAAGCTTTTTTTCACTACTTTAGAAATAAAATATTTAATTTTATATTATAAACATTTTAAAACTAATTAAAATAAAATTTGGTTTGGTTTGGTTCAAATAATTGCGATCTTTAAATTATAAAACAAAAATAAAACTAAACCAAATATATTTAATTATTATCCGAACCAAAATCTAACCTAGTTCAATAAAAATTGAACCAAACATTGTAGTTCGAATCAATTTCTTTTTTTCCATTTTTTCTCAGCTCTACCTAGATCTTTGCAAGATCACATGTTTGCACATGGACGATTAAGTTTAAAACACCTAATAAAATTATATACAATTTTAAAAAGTGCCCAAATTAACAAATTGGCAAAACTGCTGAAAAATGTATTACTCGAATAAGTTATCACTCATATTATCATTACAATAGAAATTTTATAGTTTTTAAGTAAACATAATTTATTTTTATTAATTGATATAAACATAGAAACTTTTATTTCTTTTTATCACACATTTTTTATAATTTTAGTATTATTTACCATGTATGTGTTTTTAAAAGTATTGTTTTTGTATGATGTGTCATTTCAATGTTTTCATTTTAAGTACGTTGTAAATTTTAAAAATCAAAACATAAGAGTGCATAAAATGTTACTTGATGTGCACAAGCATTTAAGTAGGCAAGATTACCCTTATGCATCGCAGTTATAGGCTAATTGGTCACATAATTGAGAGTAAATTGTGCAAAACTTTTATAATATTTCATTTTTTTTAATTTGTAATCTTTAAAATCTAATTTGGATTATAATCTTTTAAAAAATTTCACATTTTACATTTTTTTTTTTACAATCTCATAATTATCAAACCAAAATATTCACCATTCGTAAATATAAGCTACATATAATATTTTTATAAATTCTACGTAATTTTAAATTATAATTGATTAAATTGAATTACATCAATTATAAGTGAAACAGTCCTTAAAATATGTCTACATCTTTCACATCAAGAAATTTTGAGGTAAAATGCAAAGTGACGTTTATATAATATATTTCATTGAAATTTTAATAATGTTCGATAAAATATATAAATATGAGATATTTAATTTTGAAGTATTGTGAATCCATAAGTTGGATATTGAAGATCAAATGAAAAATGAATTATTACATAAATATCCTCTTGGCCTAGTGATTAAGAACGAGTTAAAATAGCAAATTAAGCTCTGAATTCGAATCTAAACATTTCTTCCCTCATCTTTAATTTGAATATTGTTATTTTTTTATCGAAAAAATGAATTATTGCACAAAAGTCAGACTAATTGATGTATTTTTACTCCATAATTCAAACGTCATAACTAAAAAGGTCCTTCAATTAGTCTTTCCATAGACCCAACCCTTAATTTCAGTTGATGGTAATCGACATATATTTAAAGAAATTGCTTTATTGAAAATTATATACTCTTAATTTCATTCCACCAATAAAAAAAAAAACAAAAATTCTTAATTTCCTAGTCCTAACTATCACCCATTACTTTCTTTGCTTCATATGGTTTGATCATTGATGATATTCGTCCCTTAAGTTAAGATCTGTTTAAAGTTCCTTTTAATTAAATTAGTATGGGTTAAGCCTTCAATTAGGTTTTTAAAATTCAAATAAAAATAAATTATTATTTCATAATAAAAAATAATATTTTTATTTAAATTTTATTAAAAAATATAATAATTTTTTAATAATATAATAAATAATAAAACTAATTTTTAAATCAATTTAAATCTAAATAAATTTTAAAAATTTTAAATCGTTACCCTATCATAAAGAGGCCTACTCGTGATGTTTTCTAAATTGATGTTCTAAAGGACCGTTGGTGAATTGTTAAAGGACCTTTAGGCTGAACTCCTCTAACCTTAATGATAATAGCTGCTTTTCATGGGCAAGGGGCATGGCCCTGTGAAACTAGGACAACACAATTATAGTATTGACAGTTGTTTTTATTTTTTCCAAACAACAAATCAAAACATCTTTTAAGAGCTTTCCCTTTTGCCTTGTACAGCTCACAATCACATGGGTTGTATCACATTTAAAATATTTAAAAAAAAAATAGCAAAGCAAGCCATGTTTTTGGTCTTCGGAAATTGAATAATATTAGATAGTGTTTTGTTTTTAAGTTCCGGAGATTGTGGTGTTTGATTGCTTGAATCATATTGCACCATTTTATATATAGCCCATTTGTAAGTACAATTTCCTTCGTATCTGTTAAAGGCAAAAGAAAAAAAGAATCAATATGTATAGATTAAGGAATTTAATTTGGGTTGTTGAATAAAGTCCATTGCCTTTGCACTAGACTTGTGTCTGAATTTTTTTTTTCTTTCTTCATCCAAACCCAGCTTAGATTTATGTTAATATTTATATTTTTATAAATAAATTTAAATAAAAAATGTTTATTAAATAAATAAATAATTCAAATCAAATGCTGCTTATTTGAACTAAAAAATTTTTTTATCTTACTTTGATTCAATTTGAGCAGGACTTGTTTAGTAGTATGATTCTTAGATAGATGTTAATAGAAATTGCATGGAGAAGAGAGTTTTTAAATTCTTTGGCAGACCCCTTCTATAGCAAATCTAGAATAATGGATAGTTATTAAGCAGTTTTCAAGTTAAGTGGTTGAGAATTTTAGCACTAACATAAAAGGCTGAGGCTAAAAGTAAGCAACCAAGAGAGAATTCAATGTGGCAGAACTCTCGTCATCACGGGGAAGTTATTAAATTGGGTTTAGTTTTGGAAATTTTTCAGTTTTAGTGAAGAAATTCTAGCCTTAACCTGGACCAGACTGGAACCAACGCACTTAACTAATTACAGAATTCCGGCTAAGAATCTTAAGCCTGGCAATAAAGATGAAAGAGGAAAAAAAAACAGCACTTGGGATTTCAAATATAATTTTTCCTATTAAAAATTGACTAATAATTAAGTGCAAAGAAAATGATTGTAACGTAAATAGGCAGGTCCCAGGTTAGGTTGGTAGCTCACTGATAGGGCTCACAAAAGCTTACCCTTTAAAAAAAAACGTCCGAAAAATTTTAAAATTTTAATTTTAATTTTAAAAATTAATTTATAAGTTGAGGAGTTTAATCAAGTATATAAGTCATATTCGGATATAAATATGCAAATAATGTAAGATTTTTGACATTTTTATCAATATATAAGTAATGAAAAACGAGTAGACTACCTAACGGAACAAACAAAAAATATAATTTTGATATCAAACTAAAAAACTTAAATTTAACTTTAAAATATATCAGAATATATAATCCATACTCAGAATAAAAGATAATCAATGTAGGA
>JBBYHO010000015.1:24159031-24171482 GCA_038382025.1 Adansonia gregorii | reverse complement strand
TTTCAATAACAGTCGTATAATTTGGTTCTGAGGTTATAATTGTTTGTTCTGAAGTTATGGAAAAAGCATTATACTTTTAGTCATTTTTAATAAAGCAAATGAACTATACTTTGAATGTTGTTAAAACTTGAAAGTACGCTATAAAAATATGTTTAACAGATACAAAGTTGACTTCTTTCTTGTCGGTATATCTTAGCATGAGTTCTTTGATTTCATTTGCAAGGGGTATATAATTTCTCTGAATCCTTGCTAAGCATGGTTTCATATTCATACTCTCTAAACTGCCAGGAGGACCTTCATTTAAGGTGCTTTAGAAAAAAGGACTTTTGCCTTTTCATTGTCATGGTTTCTGAACACTTTGTACATACTTCAAATATTCTATTGTATAACATTTTTTTTTTTTTTTGCTATTTTGAAACTTGAAATGCCTTAGAAGAACAATCTTTTTCGCTAATTTTGTTGCTTTGACTCCTCATTTCCCTCAAGTCTGACAGTTGTGGATTTGGAGGTCATCCTCCTAGCATGAGGAAAGAAATTGAACCTACATTTGTCCGACTCATGTTTGTATCCTACACTTAGGTCCAAGTAACATAAACAGGGCATTCTATGCTCCTCCTTTCTCTTTCTCGTGAAACAAAAATTGAAACATTTTCTGATGGTTTGAGAAATAAATTGCTGTAGTCTCTGAACAGCTCTGCTGTTGTTACTGCATTACCTAACATGTGTCAAGCTTTAGTTATGACATAATTGGAATGCTTGGTCATGTATCAATGTAACCGTTATACTCTGAATTATTAGTTTGATATACAGGTTTTGCTTGTTTGTCTGTCAAACTGCAATACTTATGCCATAGTGGAAGTCAAAACAGATAGCCAGGTTGCACTTTGCAGTCCGTGTGATTGTATGTTTCAGGTATAGGTTCTTCCTGGAAAAGAAGCTAATGTATATTAAGTTGCCTTATATATAACATCATCCTGGCTGGTAATTATAAATTGTTGATGTACTATCAAGAAGTTTAAAAACTGGAGCCCCTGAAAGACTTAACAGTTACTGTTATATTATGTGTGTGTGCGCGTATTCCTTCAATCCTTAAAGGGTTTATGATGCCATGAAGCATGCATATTGCATTGAGAGTTTATGTAGTGGAAAGGTTTAATAGGGACTTCAGATTAAAACTCTCCTGTTGCTCTCTCACACCAATAATCTGTCAGTAAAGTGAAGTTTGGTGACGAATGACCTATAGTAAATTTTGTAATGCTTTTTGAGCAATTTGTTAGCTGTTTAATAAACAGTGGTAAAAACTATGGTGGTAGGAGGAGATTATAGAAGTGAATTGCTAAGGCAGCTATCTGTTCTTCTTGTAGAATATGAAAATCCAGGATTTTCAGGTTGCCCGGTCATCACAACATATTACAACAATTTCTTCAATGAATTAATTCAATTCACGTTGTGAAAATTTGATCAGTCACTCACAGGCTAATCAATGCATTGTAATAAAACAAGTTCCATATTTAAAAGATATCACTCCGATATCTATTTTGGAGCTGAATTAGAAGCTATTTGAGGAGTCATACTGGCTTCAAGGACATATGTTTGATTCCTAAAGAGGATCTGAGACAATAACTAGAAGGGGAGGGTCCAGAGAATGAGGTGTTCTGTTTCCTCTGGTACCTTCAATTGTAGGATTTGTTGTCAATTCCTAGAAATTATGATGCAGATTTCTTTCATGATGTTATGGCATTTCATTTTTCTTGAAGTACCATGTTTGGCACCTGTGTCTAACACATTCAAAAACATAAGATATGACTCTCCAAATACATAAAAAATACTTAAAAAAATTGAATATACATGTATCAGAGATATACTCGTATCTGATACTAATAATTGAATCTAAGTAACATACAATTTTTTTAGTTGACCTCAGATAGCTAGTGGACTAGTCTATATGGACTTCTCTTACCATTCCTGCTTGTGTTATTTTCATGCTGGATTTGTTCAATCTTTGTTCTTAAATTTTGTTGTTGGCTTAAAACTTTATGGTAAACGGTGTCCCATTGATTACTTTGCGACATGATTCTTATACTAGTTTTATACATAGGGTGCTACGTCTATGTATCACATCCTGTACCTTACTATTACTTTGATGATGTTGCTTCTCGTTTGTTCTTTTACTTGCCTTTTCAAAGTGATGTCTCTAAAGAAATCAGCATGTTTAAAAAAAATCAATAGCAAATTAAGCCAGTTACGTAAGTAAATGTCTGTCGAACCAGCTTTTAGTCCAATTAGTATATGCAATCACTTTTAAAAAGTGGTATCAGATTCAAATATTCTACATCCGGAACACCTACCTTTTATCTTTAAGCTGTGACTTCTTTTGTACGAAAATGACAACAAAAGGTAACTGTCAGTGTGAACATGCAATTGCTTGGATTGTTAATGGTTGTCTTTGGCTGATGTTAGAAATTACACATCACGTGGGCTGGACTTGTATCTCTTACAAAGTCATGGAACTGATAAGGTTTTAGTGTACAATTGATAAAGGATCCTAGGCTCCCTGTAGCTGCGCATCCATTGAAATTCGTTCCTATTTCTGCCAAACAACATAACTTAAAGTTTTTCTCTGATAAATGTGGGTGTTTTGTTGCATGTTCTTAGAACGTGAAATGATGTTTTGCCGACATATCCGGTAAGATTTTATCTGAACATGCTCATATCGAAACAACTATGAAGGCGATTTCTAGCAGAAACTATCATAAAGACATCATCAAGTCTTTTTTCTCCATCTCCAAGTGTTGGTTCCTCATATTTGTAATAAAATACCAAATGCAGTTTCAAAACCAAGTTGGTTTGCAGGTATCAATAATATCAGAAACAGTTTATAGACGAAAAATATATGGGGATGAAAATCCATGGGGGAACATCGGAAAGAGTGGCCTTTTTATGAGTGACAACGAATTGGATATCAGTAATATTTTAAATATTTAAATTCGAATTCATTTAATTTATTTACAATTAAAGATACGTTGATTGAGATTTTATGACACGTTAGTTGTTAGACTAAGCATGTTATTCAAAACTGAAAAGGAACCAACTAAAAACGTGAAAATAATTGGCAAAAAAATTTTTAAGAGCATCAAACTGCAATTTTTTATTCTGTAAATATCAATTTATTAAAAGTGGTATAATTAACTGAGAGTAACCCTTGATAAAAATGAAAAGGCAGCTTTAGTAGCTGCATGTTACTAGCATAAGGTGGCCCTGACCTGAGTACATGTATTTAGCCTCTGCTCATTTTGCTTGAGGATGTCCCGCAGCCGAGATGAACCCCACGGGCAACTCGGGCAAGTAGTTGTACCGCACATGTGTAAAAATTCGTGTATTTTATTATATTATAATTATTTTTAAGATATTTTATATTTATATAATTTTTTATAAATTAATAATTAGTATTATATAAATTTTAAAACATATATTCATATGATGTTATATATTATTTTAATTACTTTATCCGCATTATATTTATATAATATATCTAGTACTACTAGGTTTGCATTTTCTCCTTGTATCCAACGCGAAAACCCCGCATATCATGAACAAAAAATTGACTAAACAAAGATTGGAAAATGACACTGGTTTCAATTCAAGAGATTGTGACAACATGCCGTGCCATGCCACGGCTTCTCTCACATGGTATTTGGTAGGGGACCAACCAGAAACCAAGGCACCAAAACCAGGATGAATTTCCTCACACCCTTTCTTCTATGATCCCATCTCTTTTTCGGACTTTCATTCAAAATTGTCATTAAAAAAAAAGACGCTTATTGAACTCATCATAGATCCTTACATATTGTATTGTCAGCGTCAGGCTTAGTCCAGACAGTTATCTTCTACTGTTGAATTGCTTTGTGTTTTTTATTCAAAAAGGGAATGTACACACAAAAAGGAATAGGAGGAAAGGAAGCTTGTGTGTGGGGATGTTATTGTAATAAGCTGATTATTAGTTTCATATTACCTACCAGATCTTTCTTTTTTGACCAAAAGCACTAGCAATTAAAAACAGTGATGGACCATTGTGAAGACCAACATTTCAAAAGAGTAGGGGGCAGGGGGGGACACAAATCTATTGTGTGCTTAGGCATGTGGGATAGAGGGTGGGAAGCATGGCCTGTTTCTCTGCCTGTCTGCTTCTCTGCCGCATCATTGGACCTATCTCCAATCAAGGTTGCAAATAGCAGTTGCTACACAACGTTTTTGGTCATTATTTACTATCAATATTTATTGTAATCGATTATGATGGCATGTATTACTTTCATAATCGCAATAAACGTGACAAGACTGAGCAAATGTCTGTAATTGCAATTTATATCCTCCAATATTTGCATGGAGATGGAGGATTGCCTTTCTCATACTTTCTTCTATAGCCTCTTTTATATTAAGGGCTATTCATTACTACATCACTTACCCCAGGTTTTGAGGTATATATATATATATATATATATATTCATTCTGCAAATAAAATTGATAACTTAATCCCTTTTGTCTCTACTGCGTATCTTCTTAGTTCCCAACTTTTTCCCTTGTTCTTGTTTGTTTAAAGTGGATGCAGATTTTCTTTTCATTTCAAACACTTTCAGACAAATTTATATATCTACATCTCTCACAAGATTTAAGTATCCCTTGAATCTACATAGGTTAGGATTTGATGAACTTCAGATTTTCAAAGTTGTACTTAATTCTTACATTTCTGCTGCAAACTTGTCCTGATATTGTGCCAATATTGACAAGTGAGCCCAAGCTCCGGCAGAAATTTGGGAGACTTGCAATTGTTGTTGAATTGTCCCAATGGACGGTTGGAAGTTACCATTTACTCTGGAATTTAGCTGATATCAGCAACTAAGATATAATAATCATCTATGTTGTTTTAACTTTTTATTTTTCTTTAAGTATCTATGTCTGAAACCCGTATTGAACACGAAAGTGGGTACGAAATATGACCATTCAAAAATCCTCTAAATGCATGAAAAAACTTTAGAAAAAATTTGAAAATATCAAACATACTTGTATTTGACATCCATAGACATAGACCAAGATTAGGCTGAAGATTTGCTAAGTAATGGATGTAACGGCAAAAGCGTGTGACATGATCCACTAGAAAATGAAAGAAAACAAAAAGAACACTAGGAGAGAAAATCAACAACATTGATGTTTCTAAAACTGTACAAAAGACCCCCCAAGATCATCATCTAAATCCAACAATGTCTTCATCCTCTCTTTTCCCAGAGTGGCACCGCTCTTTTCTTTATCTTGGGATACGAAAGAACATCAATCTATGATGTTCTTGGAATTTAAAAGAGGCAAAAAAAAAAAAACAAAGTTAACTTTGATTTGAGGATTGCTTTATTAGAGGTTGAGAAGTTTTTCCCCATTCTTCAGGTGGGCTTTTCACCTCCATTAATAGTGCCACCACTTCCTTCATGGTCGGCCGTTCTGCGGGTGATGAGTTCACACAAAACATTGCAATCCCAAGGGTTTGAAGCATTTCTTGAACTATTTGATCTGGCAATCCTTGAAGCTTCGGTTCTAGAATCGATGCAGCCGGTTCGAAGCTGCCCATTTTCTTTTTCACCCACTCAACAATGTGCATTCCCTCACCCACCTGAGATTCAACCGCGCTACGCCCACTTAGTATCTCCAACAGAACCACTCCATAACTGTAGACATCGCTTTTCTCGGTTATGTTCATCGTGTAACCATATTCTGCATTGATTATAGACATTTTCAGGTTTGGAATCAACACTTGCCAAGGCAAGAGATTAAATAACTAGCTATGATAAAGAATTCAGAAACCATCTTTTACTGCATGACTTGCATATATATAAATTGTTAGCTAAATGTCACACCACATAACAACAAATGAATTTAAAGACCTATCTAACAAATAAAGGATACTTCTCTAACACCCTAGTCATTAATCTTGAACAAATTTCAAACGGCTTCCCTAAACTATGTCTGAACATACAGGCACAAGTATCCTTCATGAACTAATCATACAAAATTAAAATGAAATTTAACAAGCTATGTACAATATCTGCATATAAAATGAAGAAGCAAGGTGAAATTAGGGATGCTTGCCTGGGGCAATATAACCGTAGGAGCCCGCTACTCTGGATATTGCGTGGTGGTAGTTTGTGGAGTTCATCAGTTTTGCCAAACCAAAATCTGCTAGATAAGCCTCATACTTGGAGTCTAGAAGTATGTTATTGCACTTCACATCTCTATGTAGTATTGCAGGTACACAATCATGATGAAGATAAGCTAAACCTTGAGCTGATCCGATGGCAATTTTGTACCGGGTTTCCCAATCCAAGTTCCTATTCCCTTGCAAAAGTTGTTGCAGATTACCATTTGGAATGTAGTTGTATAAAAGGAGCTTAACACTTTTATTGGAACAATAACCTAAGAGCTTGACAATATTCCTATGTCGAATGTGTCCAAGAATCTGAATTTCTGCTGCAAAAGAGTCCACGGCAGGCTCTTCGTCTCCTTTTGTTTTCCAGAGCTTTTTTACTGCAATCAATTCCCCACTGCGCATTTCTGCTTTATAAACAACCCCCGAACAACCTTTTCCAATCACATTCTCATCCTTAAGACAGTCCAAAATGTTATCAATGGTAAAATTGAGCTTTTGAAATGGAATGAAGGTCCATGGATAAGAGAAATCTTCAGCTCCGGGCGAAGAGGATGATGCTCCTGCAGATTTCTCTACCATATATTTATGATTCCTTGTAACTATAAACCATGAAGCAAGGACTGCTATAGTAACTGAGGTCAGAATCACAGAGATCAAAGCAACGGTTTTGGCTGATCTTAATCCACTCTTTCTAATTAGACGCAAGGAACAAGTAGAACCATCAATAGATTCACATAGATTCGGGTTTTGAAGATAAGAATTAGAAGAAAGAGTCCTAAAGAAAGGTGCTACAGGAATAGGACCTGAGAAATTGTTAAAGGAGATATTCAAATAAGTAAGACTAGTAAGGGAACCTAAAACCTTAATTGTTCCACGTAGCATATTATGGGACAGATCAAGTGACTGTAACTGTGTCAAAGTAGACATTGATTCTGGGATTTCACCCAAAAACATATTGGAGCTCAAGTCCAAACTGATTGTTAAGCTTGTCATGTAACCAATTTCAGGTGGAATTTCACCAGAGAGACTGTTGTAGCTTAAATCAAGCAGAGTGAGCTTCTCCAAACATCGAAAGGATTTCGGGATGGAACCCGTTAGTAAATTGTTATTCAGAATGAGCTTGTTCAAGTAACTAAAATTACCAAAACTCGACGGAATTTCTCCGGTGAAGCTATTTCGACTGAGATCAAGCTGCTCTAAATTCACTAGCTCCCCAAGCTGAGATGGGATCTCTTCATTGATGTAGTTATTGTGCACATCCAGTAACTCAAGAACTGTGATGTTGGCAATCTCAAAAGGAAGGCCACCGGAGAAATGATTCATGTATAAGTCAAGGAAGACTAGGTTCTGCAGCTGGCCAATCTCTTTAGGTATCTGCCCTGAAAGCTGGTTCTCTCCCAGCCTTAACCTCACCAGTGACTGACAGTTTGCAACACTTCTCGGCAACCCTCCTGATAAAGAGTTGCCCAGAAGCAGAAGCTTGCTCATCTTCTTCAAACTGAAAATCTCTTCTGGTATTGAACCAGTAAGCTTGTTCCTCGAGAGGTCAAGCGCGTAAAGTTCTGTGCAGTTCCCAAAAGATGATGGAATTGTTCCAGAAACTGAATTACCCCACAAGAAAAAACTTTGCAAGTATTTCAAGTTACCAATCTGCCACGGGATTGTGCCGGATAATTGATTTTTGTCAAGTTGAAGAGTTGTCAGACTCGAACAGTTGCTTAACTGCCAAGGAATCAACCCGCTTAGCGAATTATCAGACAAGTGAAGTTGCTCAAGAACCAATAGCTTTCCAATGTCACCGGGTATTTCACCGGAAAGATCATTAGCAGAAGCGTCAAGCACAACAAGTGATGAACAATTCGAAAGCTCGGCTGGGATTGAACCTGATAATGCATTACCCCATAAAAGCAAGCTAGTAAGCTTTTGCAGCTTACCCAATTGAGGAGGAATCGTACTAGTGAGCTTGTTCATGTGCAAATACAGGTTCCTCAACTCTGAGCACATCCCCAGTTCAGGTGGTATCGAACCGGACACCTCTGTATCATAAAGAGCCAGAGTTTGGAGGTTGATCAAGTTGCCAAATGTCGGTGGTATCACACCACAAAGACCGGTGGCCGCAGCGCCAAATGTGGTAAGATTGGTAAGTAATCCTATCTGCGAAGGAATTTCACCCGCTAGATAAGGATTGCCTCCTATTCTAAGCTGTTGGAGAGAGACCAGCGAACCCAGTTGAGAAGGTATTGAACCATTGAGCAGATTGTCTTGTAGACAAAGAACTTGTAGAGAAGTTAGGTTAGCTAGCTGCTGAGGTATCCTACCAGTCACTCTATTCGAATTCAAGAAAAGGAATTGCAATAAAGAAAGTCGGCCTAGCTCTTGAGGAATGGGACCTGAAAGAGAGTTGGAGGAGAGGTCTAAAAGGCGAAGCTGAGTAAGTTGACCAAAAGAAGGAGGGATTGTGCCTGAAATATTGGTGGAAGAGAGATTAAGAAGTTGCAATGAAGAAAGAGAGGAAAGCTGTGGCGGTAGAGAAGAGAGATTGAGGAATGTGTTAGGCAAGGAGAGGGAGATGACCCTGTCTAGTGGGGAACATGTTATGCCTTGCCAGGAACATGGCGTTTGGCTTTTCGGGTTCCATGAAGAAAGAATTGACGAGGAAGCTTTTGCAGATGGATCAGCAGCTGTTAAAAGAGAGAGAACAGCTTCTCCATCGGGTGAAAGAGATGTGACAAAAAGTGTTCTAGTCATGGTTATGCCAAGGAAAAGAAAGAACAAGCAATGGGTCCTTGCAAAATGGCCAGGCCTTGCCATTTGGATATGAAAAATGGCTTGGAGATGAAAACTAAGAGATGGGATTTTGAGGTTGTCTTGGTCTTTGTGGAGGTGACGGTGGTACTGATAGTAGTGAAAGTCGTCTTCCTGGTCTAGGAGACAACATGCATATGATAGAGGTTTCAGTGGGCGAGAGAGGCTTGCTTACATTTTACACCAAACTGTTGAACTTGAGCCCACATCAATCAAGAAAAAGATAAAAAGGTGCCATAAAATTCTATTACAAGCCTGTATTATTGAACAATCAAGTCAAATCAATGGTTAAGAAAACATTACCATCAAAGAAAAAAATAAAAAAAAGAGGTCCCTTACTCCAGGTGGTGGCACCCAAAAACAAAGAAAAAGCTATGATAGGTGATGATGGAGAGAAGCTTTTCAAGGTTATGGTCTGATAGGGCAAACACTGTGAGTGGTGGCGGCCATGGTGGTTGTGGGTTCACAGTTAAAGGGTGGTAGGTGGAGGCTAGCTGAGGCTGAGCTTATAATTAGCTTTTCAGTCTTTGAATGAGTGTGCTGCTTTGCCTTGCTTGTTACCTAGAGTTTTAACACTTCGAAAGACTACCTTCCCTCTGGCGTTTAAATGCCGAATGCTCATTTTATTGCAGCGATTTGGGCGCCACAACTATTTTTAATTAGCCGCTGTATACTGCCCTCCATTATCGATTCAACAGTAATTATATGAAGCTATTACGTTCCTTCAGCTGGGAGGGCACTACTACTGTTGAACCTTCGACTTTGCAGTTCCGACTTTGTAGTAAGGGTGACCAAAATCGTAAGCATCTCCTTCTTCATTGCTACCCGTACACGTGTTATTATCCACGACTATCCCCCATTTAGATGGCACCCATAAAGTTGGCCAGCTGATGTACTCGCAGCGTAATATTGGCTTCCATGTAGCACATGAACAATTAGTTTGCAATTCTAATAATTAATAGTAGCTCCTTTAAAAATGACAGTAAATTTAAATTTAAAACTTAATTTTTTTTAATTCTCAAATTATAACATTCAGTGTACCAAAAAAAATTTAAAAATAAATAATTTTTTAATAATAAAATATGAAAATCATTCAACGGATAAAACAATTTCGAGTCTACTTTGAAAAAAAATTGAACTAATTAGTATTTTTATCTTTACTAGCATTTATTATCACATCTGTTTTATATAACTATTTATTATTTTATTTATTTTAAGAATATATAGTTATATATTTTATAAATAATTAAAATTAATAAAAATGTATTAACATGTATATTTTATTCTATATTCAAATTTATAAATTTATTATTTTAATTTTAATATAAAATTAAAATTTTTGAAAATAAAAAAGTTAAAATAAATTTTAACGTTTTTTAAAGTTTTTATCAAATAAATTCATTTACAATTTAAGGTTAATGAAAAAAATTAAATAAAATAATTTAATGCAAATTTAATTTTTTTTATGTATCATAAAAAAATATTTAATGGAAGACTTTTAATGAAATTAAAATTATTATTTATAAATTGAATAAATCTTATTAGTAATAAAAAAATATTTAAAAAATAATTTATAAATATAATAAATAATTATGATAATTTTTGTTAATTCAAAAGATTATTTTATATTCATATTTTTATATCAGATATATGTTCGTGGATATATAGATTCTAGCTACTTGGTTAAAGAATTATTAGCGTATTAGTATTTTTCATCTAATTATAATTATTTTCATTGCGTTAACAATTCAACCACTGAATTAATCGGATTCAATATAAAATATTTTAACAAATTAATTAGTTGTGCAGTATATAACAATTTAAATTCTATATAATTTTGTACTTAAAAATTAAAATTTATGGCATATTAAACAAATAACTCAAAAAACTTTTTAATTTCTCTTTTGCTTATCTTTACTTCGTAAATGATAGGTTTGTGCTTTGCAACTTATGTTTGTAAAATTTCTAATTATTAAAAATTATTTAAAATATATTATTATTATTCTTATTATTATAGTAAAACGATCTAACAACCCATATTGAGTGAAGAGGGTAAATTCAGTTAGCTGATAAAGGAGTTTTGGGGGGCCCCAATAAAAAATTTGAACCGAATTAATTATCGATTTAATGGAAAATTAATAATCTATTTATATATTTATAAATCGTACATTCAATAAATGGATAAAAAAACTAATTCAATAAGATTATATCAATTTTATATCCAATTCGATTTTTTTAGAGGCTGGGCCGGTGTTTCAGGGTCCATAATATATTTCCATGGGAGGGAGGGGGAGAGAGGTTGGGGCAGAATGAATGCCTGGGGAAAAGGAATACAGGACACTTCGATTAGGGAGGGGAGCTTAGGGAAATGTGAAAGGCAAAAGGGTTAACATTTTACAGCAAAAACAAGCAAGCTAACCAATTTCAATGTCTTTTTCTCACTTAAACAACTCTTTAATCTTGTATTTATTGTTTAATATTTCTATCTACACGTAAACTTAAACTAATATGTCCTTAAACCTAAGCTTAATTTGTTTTTCTTTTCTTTCTTTTTTTTTTTTTAATTTTAAAGGGTTAGGGCTCAGGGGGTGGCGTGCAAATAGAGTAAGCTAAACCCCATTGGAGAATCTGGCTAAGGTAAGAGCCCTAAGAGGGTAGCAATCTTTGTTGAGAATAAAATAAAAGGGTTTTTCTTTTAAAGGTTTTTTTTTTTTTACTATGGGGTGAAATTAAGTAAGTTAAGGTTGATTGGATTACCAAGGACAGGGTGGTGGGTTTGTTTTGGGAGTGGGGCAGAATTAATTTCTTTTTCTAAAAAGGGTCACATGACATGAGTGAGATCAGAAATGTGATACTGATGAAATTAACAATAAATTAGGGCACGGGTCTCAATTAAGGTTTTTATTAGGGTTTTTGAAGATTTTGAAGCAGATATAAAACAAAAAAAAAAGCTTAAATTTGATGTGCAATGACTCATTTATACCCTTTGTGAAGTTAAAATTTGATGGGTATTTTTGGAATTATAGTTATTTTAATATTGTTGTTTTGTCTTGGATACCAAGTGATAAACACAACCTGCATGACAACAAAGCCCTAGTTACTGGAGGTCCTTCAAGCCGAAACACATGAACAATAATTGAGCTCTAATATCCACACCAAGCCCAATTCATAACCCTAATTAACACACCCTTTTTTACCACTTTCAATTGACTGTTTTAATGCCTAGGTTTCACCCCTCTCCTCATCCTCCTGTCCACGATGAATTGTTATTGATTAGGGTTTTTATTTGAAAAAAAAATTATATTCAAATTCAGGCAAAAATTATGTTATTAATTCATTAAATTAAATGATCGAGTGTGTGAATACTCTTAACCTATAATGCCACTGATAATTAAGGGTTAAAATTTATCAAACAAACGAAGTTTACCTTCCACAATCTATATATATATATATATA
>JBBYHO010000015.1:24143583-24158931 GCA_038382025.1 Adansonia gregorii | reverse complement strand
GAATACCGTCGAGTTGAGCTCAATTAGCTTGAGCAATTCAAGTTTAAATATTTTAATGTATAACATCTCAAATAGTCACAAACTTAATCGAATATTTTATTTTAAAAAATATATTTTTATTATTTTTAATTAGTATTAAAAATTTTTAATTTGAACTTAAATTTAAATATAAATAATTAATTTTAAAATTTAATACAATAATCAAATACGTATTCTATTAAGTAAATAAGTATCATTAAAAATTTAACTAATTGATCTTTATTTTAAACCAAACTTAAATTTTATATAATTTAATTAAACTCAACCCGAATTTCATATCGAAATTGAGCTCAAATTTTTTACTTCTTAAAATTTGTCTTTGATCGATTATACTTTATACTCTAACCTCTACACAAAAAGTAAATAAATAAATAAAAATAAACTTATTGAACTCATCGTTGATGCTTACATATTGTATTGTCAGTGTCAGTAGTAGTCAAGACAGCATTGAACTGCTTTGTTTTTTTTTCTTTTTGTCAAAAGAAAAAGGTGGCTTGTGGGGAAGGTTGCAATGAGGTGATTGTTAGTATGTTATTAGAAGACGTTTCTCTTTTGGCCAAAAGCACTAAAATATATTAAAAAAGGAAGAGTGATGTAGCAAAGTGAAGACTTAAGATTACAAGGGAGCTGCAAGCAGGCAGGCAGGCAGGCATGTGGGTTAGAGAAGGAAGCATGGCCTGTTTCTGCACTGTCTGCTGCTTTTCTTCTCCATCATTTCATTGGGCCTACTTCGAATACATATTCATTCATAGGAGATGGACAAAGGATTGCTTTCTGGATTTCTCATCCCTTCTTCTACCTTCTTTCATATTAATGGCTATCCATAACCACTTCAATTGCCCCCACGTTTTTTTCTTGTTAATTTTTTCTATAAAGAAAGCTGGAATAGGATACAAATACAAGAATTTGAATTTTAAATTTCTTAAATGTCATTTTTAAAAGTTACAAGATAAATCAACTGGACTAAATTCAAATTCATTTTTAAATTTGTATTCGAACTCCGAATCTATTGGATATTATCTTTTAAAAAATGTTACGTGAAACAATTAGATTTCGAATTTCAAATCTATTGAATATCACTTCTTAAATGTTAACTTCATACACTATTTGTACTAGATCCAAATTCATTTGCATGTTTATATTCATTTTCCCCTTGAAGTTTATAATTTAACTCTTTTTTTATTTTCTTTTTATTTTTCAAAAATTCTTAGACAAATGTTATATATCTATATTATATCTCACAAGATTTTAAGTATGACTTGAATCAAAATAGATTAGGATTTGACGAACTTGTGGTTTGCAAAGTTATGCTTCAATATTCATTTACACTTTTTCTTGTATAATTGTCCTTGCTATTGTGCCAATACTTTACAATATATGGCAACGACAAATCTGAAATCAAATTTACCTTTGAATCAGACACTAATAGTACAGTTTAAAATCTTCTACGACTTCTCTTATCATAATTTTCTTTTATGTTCAAATACTGACCAGTGGACCCAAACTCTATTTTATTTTTTTTTAAATATTCATATCAAACACGTATTCAAATATAGAATGAAATATAATCTTTCAAATTGATTAAAATATTTTTTAAAAAAATTAAATATATTGATATTAAAACTTGAGTCTAAGTAATTTAGATTTAGGGACAAATTGTTTAAATGGAAGGTTGTTACTTATCATTCAGTCAGCAATTTAGCAGATATCAGAAATTAAGAATGACAAGGTTAGGCTTATAGATTTGCTGAGTGCTGGATACAAGTAAAGGTGAGATATGAACCCTTTACTAGATTAGGAATAGGTCTAGTTTGCGTGTAAATTTTTAAATTTGAGTTTGTCTGACTTATTTCGATTTGAATTATTGTTATAAAATTAATATTTAATATTATTTTGAATAATGAAAAAGATTTTCAGTTTGATCTGAACTTGGTCCAGCCAAATCGAAATCAAAGTAGGAAAATTAACAAAAAAAAATTCAAACTGTGGCCGGACCATAATTACCTCTAGACTTGATGCATTAGGAAATTTAAAAAAAAAAATGAAAAAAGGAAGCAATAAAAGAGCAAATCAAGACAATTTGATGTTTCTAAAACTGTACATAAGGCCCCCAAGACCATCATAAAAAATCCAACAATATCTCCACTATAATGGAAGCCACTCTTCTTCTTCACCAATCAATGATGTTCCTGGTGAGAATTTAAAACTGAAAATTTAGCTTTGATTTGCGGACTGCTTTATTAAAGGTTGAGAAGTCTTTCCCCATTCTTCAGGTTGGCTGTTCACCTCCATTAGCAAAGCCACTACTTCCTTCATGGTTGGACGTTCTGCAGGCGAAGAATTCACACAAAACATTGCAATCCCAAGTGTTTGAAGCATTTCTTGAACCATTTGATCAGGCAATCCTTGAAGCTTGGCGTCGAGAATTGATGCGGCCGGTTCGAAGCTTCCCATCTTCTTTTTAACCCACTCAACAATGTGTAGTCCATCGCCCACCCGAGATTCGACTGCACTGCGACCACTTAGTATCTCCAGCAGCACCACTCCATAACTATAGACATCGCTTTTCTCAGTTATGTTCATTGTGTAACCATATTCTGCATTGATTAAAAAACATAAATCAGGTTTGAATGAATTTAAAGACCCTTAATATAATACCATAGTCATTAATCTTGAACCAAGTTCAAAGTTCAAACAGCTTCCTTAAACTATGTCTGAAGATGGAATTTAATGAATAAGTAACATTATAGTTTGAAAAATTTAGTTTGGTGAAATTAATGCTTGCCTGGGGCAATGTAACCATAGGAGCCGGCCACTCTGGATACTGCATGGTGGTAATTCGGAGAGTTCATCAGTTTTGCCAAACCGAAATCGGCTAGATAAGCCTCATACTTGGAGTCTAGAAGTATGTTATTGCACTTTACATCTCTATGAAGAATTGCTGGTACACAATCATAGTGAAGATAAGCTAAACCTTGAGCTGATCCGACAGCAATCTTGTACCTTGTTTCCCAATCCAAGTTTCGATTACTTTGCAAAAGCTGTTGCAGATTACCATTTGGGATGTAGTTGTATAGAAGGAGCTTAATGCTTTTGTTGGAACAATATCCTACCAGCTTGACAATGTTCCTATGGCGAATGTGTCCGAGAATCTGAATTTCGGCTGCAAAAGAGTCCACCGCTGGCTCTTCATCGTCTCGTTTCATTTTCCAGAGCTTTTTTACTGCAATTAACTCTCCACTAGGCATTTCAGCTTTATAAACAACCCCTGAACAGCCTTTTCCGATCACGTTCTCATCCTTAAGACAGTCCAAGATGTTGTCAATGGTGAAATTGAGCTTTTGAAATGGAATGAAGGTCCATGGATAAGAGAACTCTTCAGCTCCTGGTGAAGAAGATGATTCTCCTGCAGATTTCTCTACCATATACATATGATTCCTTGTAACTAGAAACCATGAAGCAATGACTGCTATAGAAACCGAGGCCAAAATGACAGAGATCAAAGCAACAGTTTTGGCTGATCGTAATCCGGTTTTTCGTATTAGACTCGAAGAACAAGTAGAACCATCAATAGATTCACATAGATTCGGGTTCCGAAGATAAGAATTGGAAGACAGAGTCCTAAAGAAAGGTGTTACAGGAATAGGACCTGAGAAATTATTAAAGGAGATATTCAAAGAAGTGAGACTAGTAAGGGAACCTAAAACCTTGATTCTTCCATGTAGAATATTGTGAGACAGATCAAGTGACTGTAACTGTGTCAAACCAGATATTGATTCTGGTATATCACCTGTGAACGTGTTGGAGCTCAAGTCCAAACTGATTGTCAAGCTTGTGACATATCCGATTTCGGGTGGAATTTCACCTGAGAGGCTGTTGTAGCTTAAATCAAGCAGAGTAAGTTTCTCCAAGTTTCGAAATGATTTCGGGATAGACCCTGTAAGTAAATTGTTGTTGAGAATGAGCTTGTTCAAGTAACTAAAATTACCAAAACTCGATGGGATTTCTCCGGTGAATCTGTTTCGACTAAGATCAAGCTGCTCCAAATTCACAAGGTCCCCAAGCTGGGATGGGATTTCACCAGAAATGTAGTTATTATGAACATCCAATAGCTCAAGAACTGTGATGTTGGCAATCTCAAAGGGAAGACCACCTGAGAAATGATTCATGCATAAATCGAGGAAAACTAGGTTCTGTAACTGGCCAATCGCCTTCGGAATGTACCCTGAAAGCTGGTTCTCTCCGACTCTTAACCTCACCAATGACTGACAATTTGAAACGCTTCTCGGCAACCCTCCTGATAAAGAGTTTCCCAGAAGCAAAAGCTTGCTGAGCTTCTTCAAACTGAAAACCTCCTCTGGTATTGAACCAGTAAGCTTGTTCCTCGAAAGATCAAGGACGTAAAGTTCCGTACAGTTCCCAAATGATGATGGTATTGTTCCAGAAACTGAGTTGCCCCACAAGAAGAAACTCTGCAAGTATTTCAACTTACCTACCTGCAATGGGATTGAGCCTAATAATTGATTCTTGTCAAGTTGAAGTGCAGTCAGACTGGAGCAGTTGCTTAACTGCCAAGGAATCAACCCAGTTAACGAATTATCAGACAAATGAAGCTGCTCAAGAACCCCAAGCTTTCCAATGTCACCAGGTATTTCACCAGAAAGATCATTAGCAGAAGCGTCAAGCACAACAAGTGATGAACAATTCGATAGCTCAGCTGGGATTGAACCTGACAACGCATTTCCCCATAAAAGCAAGCTAGTAACCTTCTGAAGCTTACCCAATTGAGGAGGAATAATACCAGTGAGCTTGTTCATGTGCAAATACAGATTCCTCAACTCTGAGCAAAGTCCCAGTTCAGGTGGAATCGAACCAAATACCTCAGTATCATAAAGAGACAGTGTTTGGAGGTTGATCAAGTTGCCAAACGTCGGTGGTATCACACCGGAAAGCCCAGTGGCCGCTGCCCCAAATGTGGTAAGATTGGTAAGTAATCCTAACTCTGAAGGAATTTCTCCCGTTAGATAAGGGTTGCCACCAATTCTAAACTGTTGGAGCGAAACCAGTGAACCCAGTTGAGATGGTATTGAGCCATTGATAAGGTTGTCTTGCAGACAAAGGACTTGCAGTGAAGTGAGGTTAGCTAGTTGTTGAGGAATCCTCCCACTCAACCTGTTTGAATTCAAGAAAAGGAACTGGAGTAAAGACAGCTGGCCCAGCTCTTCAGGAATGGCGCCTGTGAGATAGTTAGCGGAGAGGTCTAAAAGGCGGAGAAGAGCTAGTTTACCAAAAGAAGAAGGGATCGTTCCTGAAATGTTGGTGGAAGACAGATTGAGAAGTTGCAGGAAAGAAAGAGATGAAAGCTGCGGCGGCAGGGAAGAGAGATTGAGGAAAGTGTTGGGAAGTAAGAGGGAGATAACTCTATCTTCTGAAGAACATGTTATGCCTTGCCATGAACATGGCGTTTGGCTGTTTGGATTCCATGAAGATAACACCATTGACGAAGCTTTTGCAGATGGGTCAGCAGCTGATAAAAGAGAGAGAAGGGCCACTCCATCAGCTGAAAGACAGGTGACAAAGAGTGTTCTTAAAAGGACTAGAAAGAACAAGAGATGGGTCCCTGAAAACTGTCTAGACCTTGCCAGTGGATCCATGAAAATGGTTCTTGAAGGTGAAAACGAAGAAATAAGGCAGGCTTGAGACTTGAAAGAAGAGAGGTTTGTTTAAGGTTGTCTTGGTGTTAGTGGAGCTGACGGCCAGTGAAACTGATAAAGAAAAGGAGACAACGTGCATGTGAGAAAGGTTTCAATGGATGAGAAGCTTGCGTTCACTTTACACCAAACTGTTGGACTTCAACCTACATCAAGAAAAAAAGAATATCATATTAACTGTCATAAATCCTTATTACAAGCCAGTAAATGAACAATCAAGTCAAAGCACTGATGGATGGTGAAGAAAATATTACCAATAAATAAGCAAAAAAAAAAGAAAGAAAGAAAGAAAGGAGGTCCCTCAACCAGGGTGTAGAAAACAGCAAAGGCAAATGAAAAAGCTATGACAGTAGGTGATGGTGAGAGAAGCTATTTAAGGCTGAGGACTTCTAGGGCATGCACCTTGGGTGGTGGCGGCCATATTGGTGTTGGCAGTGATGGGTTCACAGTTAAAAGGGCGGCGGAGGCTTGTGTTTCCTTTGCTTGTTACCTACAGTAGTCTTAGACTTTCAAAAACTCCATTTTCATCTGCCATTTTAAAATGCGGATGCTTGTTTCATTTCAGCAATATTTGGGCGGCGCGCCACACCTAAACTATTTTTAATTTATCAATTTAATAGTAATTTATATGAAGAAGCTATTATGTTCCAACTGGAGGGCAGACCGCAGTACTGCTGTTAACCTCTTTGTAGTAAAATCCTTTGTTTCCCTTCATCCCAAGCCCTACATGAGTCATATCTTATAATTCCCCCAAGCAGCTTCTATCACTTAACGTGGGTACAGCTGATGGGTAGCAAAAGGATTAGAAATATTAAGTAAGATTATATAAATATAATATAAATAAAATAATTAAAATAGATAAAATATAATATTTTTATTTATTTTAAAATTTATGTAATATAAATTATTAATATATTAAAATTTATATAAATATAAAATATTTTAAATATTATTATGATACAAAAAATATATAAATTATTAGGTGCAATGGTTGTACCTAAAATGTTAATTTTGGCTAATAGTATCATTATCTACTATGTAATTATGTCAATGGTTTCAAATTTTATTTAAATATCTTATGCAAGTTTAATTCGGAGTCAATTCAATAGTTTATTTTATTATTTTAAAAAATTAAAAATTATATTTTATATTAATATAAAATTTTTAAATAAAAATATTTTTTATTAATAAATAATAATTTGGATTAGTCGAGCTAACTCAAATTTTAAAAAAAAATCTCTATCTAAACTCAATCAATATAAGACAATCTAATAAGTAATCAAATCCATGGACTAGTATATTACTATGCTTTTTTTTTTCATGCATTTTCTAGTAGTAACCTACCAATTCAAAAGTTAGGGTTTATTCTTGGATAAAAAATGGAACAATTGATTTAATTAGTCCAATCAAAATAGAAAGATTGTTCGGTCTAATATGATATATAAAATCAAAATTTTGTTGAATCCGAAGAAAATAAGTAAAAAACTAGTTTATATATTATTATTATTTTTTATTTTTTTAAGTGATGAGATTTAAATACATAATTTTTTAATTTTATATTTAAAATCATATCATTAAGTAAATATATTTTTTTATTAATTATTGCCTTTCTCTGCACTTATTTAATATTAACATCATTTTTAAATATTTGAAATTATTTTAATTAAACTAATGCATCTAATCAATGTGATTGATTGGACCAAAAATTCAAAATATTACTGGTTTGATTTTTAATTCGATTTTTTGTTATCTACTTTGGGTTTACTATAGACTTTTCAATTTTATCCGAAACTAAAAAAACCCAACTAACCCACTTGAATCCAAATTCAACTTAATCCGATTTGATTAGAAAAAATTAGCAACTCGAAATCGCCTAACCTATGCCCTAAAATGACCCAAACGTAAAATGATACGAAACCAAAATGATGAAATGACACTAAAACAAAATGATCAAAATAATAAACTTGAAATGGCCTAAATCCAAAACAAATCCGATAAATCTAAATGTTAAACTTGATTAATCTAAATCCAGAATGACCCAAGCCTAATTAACTCAAATTTTTAACCCAATTGGACTAAATCCGAAATGATTCAAAATTGAAACAACTTAACACCTTTACAATTCAAACTTAAAATTTTCAAAACTCAAGATAATCTAACTTAAATTAACCCGACCTATCCAACTTCCAAGTCTAATTTACCCTAAGCGGGAAAAAAAATCAGCATATTTGACACTTGTAATAACGTGCCAAAACTTACTTTTCCAAATTACCATGTTAAAGTAGTCAACCTTTGACACTCGTTCATTTTTAAAGACCAGTTCTTGGAGCTTAGAAATCATTATACTGATAAGAAATGTAATATTGGTTAAAAGATTAAATCCATTTCATTTGTTGAACAAAACCCAGAAATGGATATAAAAATACTTCAATATCTTTATACACATATAAGATACATATCTTTATATAAAAGATATACGTATCTTATAAAAGATATATATCTTATATATATAAGATAGTTTATGATCTTTACAACTTAGTTATTTATTGTTGAAGGTAAACAAACCTTAACATTAATCTAATTTTTATTTTTCATTTCATGGCAATTATCCTTTTACACACTAGTGAATTGAGGTTAAGTTGGTGAAATTTTCAGTCACTAATTGAAATTGACTAGTTTAATTAAAATGATTATTAATATTAAATAATTAATAAATATAATGAAAATTTTATTTAGTTTGATATTATGATTTTAAACCTAAAATTAAAAAGTTAAAGTTAAATCTCGCCACTTAATAAAAACATTTTGACAAAAAAAATAATAATACTGCATTTTTTTGCTGATTATATTGATTTTTTATTGATTTAATAAATCTTCAATTTTAGATACTGTTCTAAATGAATAAACTTTCTATTCTTAATTAAACCGATTTATCCTATGAATTCAATCTTATTTTTTACCATGCCATGCATAAACTTAGAGGTATTCATAGGTCGGGCTATAAATATAGTATTAATATTATTTATGTTTGTCCAAACCTAATATGACCGGAAATATTTACCTCAAATTTTGTCTACGTCCATCACGTATATTTGTAAATAGATAATTTAAGTCCTTTTAAGCCCACCAATATTATTTTTTAAAAATTTAATTTTTAATAATTTAATATTCTTCTTTTTATTAAGCTTCAAATTTTAAATAGTTAAGCATATTTTTTAATGTTATATTATAATATTACATATATATATATATTCTTTACATGATAAAAATTACTTAATATAAAAAAATATAAAATTGTATGATACTATATAATTATAAAATGAGTCAAGGTTGTACATTGAAAATAAAAGCTAAGAGCTGATTAATTTTTTAAATAGATTTAATTTTTTACTCAAATTTACTTTTTAAACCTATATTTTCTATAAAATCCTTCAAAATATTAAAAAAAAAAACTTAAAATTTAAACTAATAACTTAATCTACAAATACTTCCATAAACTTCACCAAGGTTAAAATGGTTTAATTTAGTTTGCTTTTAGCACTAATTAATTAATATGGGAAAAGAGATAGAATCAAGAGTTTCAGGGTCCATTATCCCTTTGGGAAGGGCGGGCGAGAGTGTTTGGGGCAGAAAGAATACCTTGGGAATACAACACACTTTGATGACAATGGGAGTGTGGCACCTTTGGAGATTGTGAAAGGCCAAAAAAAAAAAAAAGGTTTGGGGGGGGGGGGTGTGGTTAATAAGAACAACCAAACACCCCAAGCAACTTCAATATCTTTTTTTAAAAGGGTCTACTCAACAGTACCTTTTAAGGAACTTAAATTTTTATATTTAATTAATATTTTTATAAAATAAAAAATATAATAATTATATTTTTATTTTTAAAATATTAATTAGTGATTATAAATATTTATTAAATTTTTTTTTGATTAAACGAAACTATACAGTATATACTAGCCAAAAATTTAAATTATTTGATTTATATAATTATATTTAACAGATAATATTCAACAAATTTGAGGTTTGAATCACCATGTTTGTAACACCACTCTATCTTCGGACCATGACTATTGATGTTCAAGGGTCGAGCGGAGGTGAAATTTTTTTCTTCTTTGCCTAAGCCTGAGTCGGGTTGAGCCCTAATTGACTTGAAAATCCATAAAATTATTTAAAATCATATTAAAATTTAAAATATTTTTATACTAATAATTATATTTAAAATTTAAATAATTTTTTATTATTTAAATAATAATTTAGTTCAGACCGACTCGATTCAAAATGAAGAAAAATCCTTATCTTTTGTATACTCAAAAATCTATATAGTATACTTAAAGTGTTTTATTTTGGGGTCTCTACTTAAACTAATGTATTCTGGAACGTGAGCTGTGTTTCTATTTTAAAAGCAAGAGGGGCTGATGGCTCAAGGGTGGCGTGCAAATTGAGGAAAACTGCATTGGAGAATCTGGCTAAAGGCCTAGGAGGGAAATTTTGGTGAAAGTAAAAAAGTAAATAATAAAGACTCTTTTATTTATTTATTTTTTTTTACCGTTGGGGTTAAATTAAGTAAGGTAATATTGATTTGATTACCGAGGAAAGGCTGGTGGGTTTGTTTGGGAGTGGAGCAAATAAAAAATAATCACACGATGAAAAGATAAGAGGGAAAGAGAAATACAACATAGTTTGTTTTCCTTTTAAATAAAAAATTACATTAAAAATATTATATTTTTTAGTTATATTTAATATATCATTAATATATAAATTCATGTATGATTAGTGAATACATAATATAATTTGTTAAAAATAAAATTATTTGTATTTATCTTTTACAAATTTTTACGATATAACATTATATAATTTATTAACAATGAATCAAATTTAAATTATATATTTTTTAAAATTTGATATATTAATAATTTAACTTAAATAAATATAATATATTTGTATATTTATATTATATTTTTAATTAATTTTTATCATATTTATATTATATAATTATATTTAATAAGAAAATGAATTAATCTTGGAAAATGAGCTTCACTGAACAAAATTAGTGCACTGGTTTCAATTAAGGTTTTTTTAATTAGGGTTTTTGGGTATTCTAAAAATTTTTAGCTGCACGAGGCATAATCCTACATTAATGTCGTAGAAGTTTTTGAGGATTTTGAAGCGGATAATAGGTAAATTTGATGTGTAATGACTCTTTTTAACCCTTTTGCAATTAAAATTTCATGGGTATTTGTGGAATTGTCGTTATTTAAATTTTTTTTTCATTGGATGCTCAATCAATTTTTTGCACGCCCATGGCAACAATGCCGTAGTCACTTACTGTACTTGTTCTTGGGTCTTTGAAGTCAAAATACATAATAATTGGGCTCGAATATCCTCACAAGCCCAATAACCCTAACCACCCATGCTCCCCTTTATTTATTTTATTTTAATACAAGCAAAACGTATTCCTAGTTAAGTATGTGCAAGAGTCGAACAGGTTATTCAGTTCGATAGTCTTGAATTGTATTGAATCAGATATAATTTTTTTTAATTTAATTTAGTTTGAATTATTATTTTAAATAATAAAAAATATTTTATTAAAATTAAATTATAAATATTAATATAAAAATATTTTTATTTTTTAATATTATTTTTATACCGAAATGAATTTTCACATTAATTCAGACGGAAACTGGCCTTGTTAAGGAAATTAAAAAAAAAAGAATTTGAGCTATTTTCTAAACCACGAACACTTCCATTCTTACCAATTGAATTCTTAGGGACATATTTTCCTGTATCAACTTTGAGCAAGTGAGGGTGGTTCGAGTAGGTTAAAATGTTTTGGATCATGGATTGACCTATGGTCTTTTGAGATCGACTTCAAGATTAATTCTATGGTTTGATGCAATCTAATTTGATCTTAGATCTTAAAATTTTCAAATATAAACGATCAAAATAATAATATTTCAATATTATAAATAAAAATTATAATCAAATAACCAAAATTCATAAATATTTTAAAAAAATTCAAACTTAAGAGTTTGAGTTTGCAGTTTATATATTTTATTTTTGTAAATATGTATCGTCCATCTTAAGATCTATCCAACAGTTCAATCTACGATCTGATCCCTTGATCGGGAGTAGTTGAGTGTGTACTTAAAACCGTAGACTATCTGAAAGCATCTATCTAAAAAATTTTAAACTATAAGCCATTGTGAAATTATAAAACTACCTTAAAATTAATATAAATTCATTGATTTGAAACTGTAATCAAACCTAACCAGCCTAAAATTTAGAATTTTATTCTTAAAATATTTCCGCAATTAACTCCGAGTCGACAAAAAAAATAGATTTCTTACTTATACCAACCGAGCCAACCCGTTGAGTCCAAGCTCCCTTTATACCGCATTCAATCAAGTATTGTCATGCCTAGGTTTCTCCGTATCCTCTCTTAATAGGCCTATTAATTGGATATAATTTTTCTTAATTCGATTTAAGTATAATTTAAATTATTATTTAATAATAATAATAATTTTTTTTAAATTTAATTATAAAAATTATACATATTAATAAAATTTTTTTATTAATTTATGAACAATAAATTTAACTTTCGAATTATCTAAGCTCAACTCAAGTTTAAATAATAAATATAAAAAAATTTTAATCTACAACTTGATCTACCAACATTTGTAGGCCTTAGTCCATGATAAATTGTTAGAGTTGTCTTCCTATATAATACAAATAGAGATATTTCTTACATTTTGAGTCTAATCTCTTCAAATTAAGTATTAATTTAGATAGCTTAATTTAAATAAGTTACGAATTCGATAGTAATTCTTTTAGCTAAAAATATGTAAGGGTTGGAGAGTTAAAAAGTAAATTAAAAAAAAAATCGATTGGGATGAAATAGAATAAGCAGCTCCCTGTATAAAAAACCAAAGTAATGATACTATTTTCTTTCGAGCAAATAAACATGGTGACAATATATAATAAGTTTTTTTTTTAATGATTAAAAAAACAATATGCCGATAGTTGGCAGTCAGTCAGTCCACTAAGATACAAAAGAGCTGGACTTAAGCCTACCAGCATGGACTTTAGTTCTGCACATAGGGAACCTGCAATCTTAAAATAACTTCTATAATTTATTATATTAATTATATATATAATATATATTATACAATAATAAGATTTATTTGATATAATTTTGGCCTTTTAGTGTCATTGGCTGCTCATAACTTTACTTTTTTAAATTTAATATATATATATATATATATCCCTATAAGAAGTATATAGTATTATCTAACAATACCATCGTGGTTATCCATCATATAACAAATAGATTAATGGAATAATAATTGATATATATTTAAAATTATTTATAAAATTTAAACTGTCAGTATAAATAAAATAATAATCCATCAAAATATATTTATATTAGTTTCATAATGTAGGAATTACAGAAGAATTAAAATATTGCAGTCATTAATAAAAAAGAAAAAACCTCTCTTATTTATGCTAGCATAACCCTATATTCTTGCAAGTACAACCTTTTTTTTTTCTAATTATAATATTTTGTCTTTAAATTCATGGAGCCCAAAACCCTATCTACTTGTCCACTTAGATTCTACATATTCGACTGTAGATTTTATTTATTTATTTATTTATAAATGCAAACCAAAGCAAAGACACATTTTTATTAACAAAGGAAAGCATGCATGAAGAAGACAAAAAAGAGGGTAGCTATCTCAAAAATGAGGCAGACAGCTTGATACAAGTGAACGATAAACATAAAAAACAAGTTACCAACGTAAATTTCATAAATACGAAAAAATAATATAATAAGTATGGTATAAGTGCACCATAAGTTTAATATATATATATATATATTTTATTTTAAAATTTTAATACATGAATAAATTATATTATATTTATATTTATATAATTAAATTAAAAAGCACAAAATATTATATATATATATATGCACAAATTATCAAATTTAACTTTATTATCGTGCAAACAAATTAACCAATAAACCTGTAAAAAAACGTAACAAATTTACCATAGAATTAAACCAAACCCTTATGATGTGACTTGAATGTGAAACTTCACCGTTTTAGGACCTCTTGCTTGTAAGTAAGGCATCATTGTTATGTCTACGCCCACGTAGGGCTGGGCAGGGGTCGAGAAGTCCGCCAAGCTTTAATATTTTAGTTTTAAATCAATTTGGATTAATTTAGAATAGCGATTTTAAATTAAAATTATATTTTTATTTAAATTTAATTATAAAATATATAAATATTAATAAAAAATATATTTTAAATATGATGATTCAAGTTTAAATAAGTAAATTTAAAAAAAATCAAATATCAGTTTGAGTTTAGGATTCAAAAAACTTGAGTTGTTGCCCGACCCATTCCCAGGTTTAAGTTCACAAAAGAATTAACCTATCTTAGATTTTTGATAATTTTTCAACTATTTTGTAATAGCTATGGATGAATTTCACTTAATTCCTATTTTATGATCACATATCTTTTTTGGCTAAATAACGAGAAACCTTTTTTCTCTTATGCACGAATCCAATTATGATTGCATCTAGAAAAAGCCATCTTTTTCTCAATGAAATAGCCTTCCATTAGATAGGAATAAATTTTATAAATATTGGCAACTCTTGGATAGAGTATTAAAACAAAAAAATTCATTAGATAATCAACTATTGATTTTAAGCTATCTTTAACAATGAATCAAAAATTAGAAGTGCTTTTCTTGTGTATTCTTAATAAACCAACATTGATATATAAACATAAGAGGATCTATTTGAAAAACAAGAAGTTCCTTTGACATCTCTTTTGATCCGATGATTGGTCCAAATTTTGAATGAAAAATAGTTTTTCTCCAATCTAGCTTGTTGAATATGCGTTCAGCATGTTACGACAAGTGACAATATTAAGAACTAATTTTAAGGAAATTATTTAGGCTTTTTTATAGATAGGGTTGGTAAAGGGTTGATAGCTTTCATAACTTATTTTCTCGGACAAATGCTGCTTAATTTCAAAGACATATTTCTGAAATCCCGTTTTAATTGAAGACTTTTCCATGCAAACTATGCAGTCCAAAAATAAAGAAATATAGAAATAAGTAATTGATCGATACATAAGAAGAATACATGCAGTTTTAATATATGTAGTATCTTACTCTTTTATGGGATTTTCTATTGTTGCTTTGTTAATGCTGTGCACCGGCACACATGGAGCCAAATGATTGGTAACGATTAGGGTTGGTGGGTCAAATTGTTCGACCCACTCTTTTTATCATTAAAATATTTTTATTTAATGAATAGTTATTTAATCTAAATTAATTCCAATTACAAAAATATTATTGAAAATTTGATTCGTAAACAGTATAAAACCCATATCAAAGCAAATCAGAACCAGGCCCCTATGCAAAGCCCAATAAGCAGATAAAACAAAAGGTCCCATTAACCTGGTCGAAGAAACCTGACGATATAACATTAAATGAGCATTTAAT
Source organism: Adansonia gregorii (assembly GCA_038382025.1). NCBI lineage: Eukaryota > Viridiplantae > Streptophyta > Magnoliopsida > Malvales > Malvaceae > Adansonia > Adansonia gregorii. The sequence continues at coordinate 24,143,665 of JBBYHO010000015.1, read as the reverse complement.
GAATTAAAGACAATCACATTACTTGATACATCGAGTGAAATATAGATCTTATCAATCACATCGGAGGCCCTAGCTCTTCAAG
>JBBYHO010000015.1:24104296-24121846 GCA_038382025.1 Adansonia gregorii | reverse complement strand
ATTGAAAAAAAAAATCAAAAATCAATTCAAATCATAGAACTTGATTCGATTTTGATTTGATTTTTTTATTAAATTCAATTGGATTTAGCAATTTATCAATATATCATCTTATTAAATTTTTTAAAAATAAATATATTTTATTTTTAATAATGTTACGTCATTTGATTTTTTGATAATATATAATTTTTTATACGATCTATTTATCAAATATAAATTTATTAAAAATACTTAAATTATATATATTTTACATTTTTATATTCTTCGAGTAATGAGTACAACTCTTGACCATAATAATAATAATAAAAATAATAATATTGTAATGTTGTCCTTTTATATGTTGAAAAAAAAAATTTAAATAAATAAATTAAATGTAGTATTAAAGATTCAATATCTTTTAAGACACTTTATTATTAAATTAAATTAGATTTGCCGAAAAGTTCAAAAGATTACAGAATCCTTCTACTTTCGGTGGCTGAAAGAAGTTTGATGCTTACCAATAATTAATTCAAGACAAAAGCATCTTAACATGTATGTATATTAGATTTAGATTTGGCCTATGATTTATATAGATTGTATTATTTTATTTGGATAAACAGTTAGATACGATAAAAAAACGATTATGAAAGAATTTTTAGTATCATTTGGTTGTCGATGAAAATGAATCAGATTGTCAATTAGAACACATGCTATATAGGCCCTTCATTGGAATTACATCAACAAGCAAGGTAGTGTTTGTGTTGGCTAATTGAATCTTACGATTTTATACACAAAAGAGATCTCACATGTTGAAGATAATATGACCAGTTATCTATCCAATCAAATTATAGTATATAGTCAATATATGTTACTTAGACTTAGGTGTAGTATACAGTCAATACATATTACTTAGCCAATTGGATCTAAAGAGACCTCACATGTTGAAGATAGTGTGAGCAATTATATATCCAATCAAATTGTAGTATATAGTCAATATATGTTACTTGGATTTAGAGGTTAGTGTCGGATACAAATGCATTTTTTAAAGTTTTTTAATATATTTGAAAAGTCATATCTTCATATTCATATCTAAATATGTATCAAATAAAAACTTTTTTTAAAAAATGAAGAGTCAAAATAACAAAGCAGTCAATGACCCTCCATATTCCCATGAGAACTCATTGTCTTTAGTGACAATCACTAGTATCCTTGTAACCTATTCTGATACTAAACGTCACCGTTGACACTAACCTATTAAGTATTATCCGCTTTGAACTATGGAGACTCAAGCTTTTGTTTGAAAAAAAAAACCTCATAAGTTAAAGGTAATGTGAATACCTATAAACTCAATCGAATTTTAATATACAAACCGACCCTAAGATTCAAGGTTCCTCCCTAAGAACATGACACCTCCTTTTAGTCAAGTTTGAGCTTTCTTGGTTAAGTATTGACTTCGTAGATACCAAAGTTGAGCTAATTGTATCACCTGCTTGTCTGAAGACTAAGAAGAACAATTAACAGATTGTTTTGAGTGATTATATGTTTACTTGCTAATGTATAACATAAACTCAGTAACTAATAACCGACCATTCTTCTTTTATATTAATTAGATTCAAATATGTATCCAATATAATTATATTAATTTTTTTATAAGTTTTTCTATGGATTTGAAGAATCTATACTCCCATACTTATGTTCGAATATATATTATATACAAATATTACATACAAATATCAAACACAGATCTTTAAAAAAAATGAAGAATTTAATTAACATAGATTCATATATAAAACTAAACAATTCAAAATCACAGTGAAAAACTTTGTATCCATGTATACTATCAACAGAATGCATGGGAACTTTGTTCATTTATCAGAATATATTGGCATTTTAGTGAACAACCATTAACTTAAAACGACAATAATTTTATGTATTTTTGTTAAAGGCACTGTGTGTAGATCAGCTTCTTAGAACATCAATACCTTTCATTGACATTTAAACCCCACTTGGAACCCTTTCACTGCTTGCCACACTTACTGTCATTATAGGAGACCAATTAATATACAGAGTTCCCCCACCCTTTTTTAATCTTGGAATCTCTCAAAGAACCATCAATCGAGTTATTCATGCATCCAATCACTGACTTAAAAATTCTTTATTTACTTAAAAGCTTAAATTGAATTAGGTCAAAAATTTAAAATATTATTTATAAAATAATAAAAATATTTTTATATTTTTATACTAATTTTTATATATTTTATAATTAAATTTAAATAAAAATATTTTTTAATTATTAAATAATAATTTAAATCAAATTAACATGATAATTCTAATCACCGAGTGATCATGTCAATTTCTCTAACTTTAAAAAAGAAAAAATATGGAATAAAGAAAAAAAGGAAGATCTTCTTCGTGATACGGAGCATCAAGAAAAAGAAACATGGCCAAGATGTATAGCGGCTCTTGATGGCTCCTGTAATTGTCAAAATCTGTTTTGGTTGATCATGTCTTTTTATTTTAATGGTAAATGGAACCCGAGTTGGAGTTCACAAACTGCAATAGAAGCAGAGATTGTGGCTTCTATATGCTGCTTAAGGCATGGAAGAGTATACTTGATTTTATGTTATTTGAATTCGGATATAAGTGTTAGATATAGATATGCGCTTGATACAAAAATATTTAATTGTTTTGAAAGTTTTTATATATATTTAAAAGGTCATATCCTCTATGTCTACGTCAAAAAATGTATCGGATATGAATTTGAGACATGAATACTTAAAAAAGTGAAAAATCAGAGCAATATAGATACCCCTTCCCTTACCCTCTGTCTCTCTTTTAAAAACACACACACAAGATATGAGAAAATCTAATGAGAATGATGTTGTGGATTAAGTTTTGATAATTGAAATTAGATTACATAGATGGCAAACTATGCATAGGACATGTTGTAGAAAATGTCTTCTGAGTTCATATGGTTTGTGAGATCTCAAAGATTGAATACACCCGAATTCAATATGTATCCAACACTTATCCTCAAATCTAGATAATATATCTATATCTAATATTCACTCTCGAGTATGTATTGAACAGTCACCCTACTCCGGATAACATAAAGTGCGGCAGTTCATACCCTCTCCCAGGATAATGCTCCATCATCAACAAGGGTTTTAGCTTCTGTCCCTTTCTTTCCGATCTGTTGTACTTACCTTTGCTGTGCTTTCACTTGGACTATAAATTGTTGTCACAGACATGGTTTTCAAAATCACATTTTTAGAGTTATATAAGATACAAACAGAGGTTGTTTGAGTCAATGAATTTCGAGTTTGAAGGAGATAAAATCCATATGGAAGAACCGTCACTTGATAACATTAGACACGAAGAAAAAATAACTAAAATAAGATCTAAAATATAACGCTAAACGAAAAATAATACACACAATATAAATATCTCAAAATCTATTTAATATGAATTGTGAACGTATCAAAATTTATATAAATTAAATACTTTAAATATGATTATGACATATCAAAATATATGAAAACAACACAACAAGTGTGATTGAGTTAGTAACTTCACCAAGCAATTGGGATGGACAACTAAAAAAAAAGGTAGTTCTTCATGGTCAACATGCCAAAGCAATTTTAGGATTCTGCCTATTACTAGCCATATTTTACACCAATTCTAGCACTTGCGGGCAGGGATAACAGCAAATCGAATATATTTAATTTTTGTAATATTTGAATCAACAAGATTATCTTAAAATTTGAATCCGCTTATTATTCTCATTAAATCTATATATTGTCTAAATCTAAATCCGAATTAAATAACATTATCTGTTGAATATCTGAATTTGCAAAAAAATATGAATTCAGTAAGTCACAAAATTTTTTTTTAAAGAAAACTATAAAATTAAGTCATTCATAATTAAAAACCAAAAAGCAAGTTCTAAAATACGAAAAAGAGCAACTTAAATAACAAAATAGCACTTCTAAGATACATAAAATAAGTTCAGTAATACAAAAAACTAGTTTTATTAATTAAAAGTCTTTGTTCCATAAACTAAAAACTATTAGTAACATATGAATCATTTCTATGGATAGAAGAAAATTTTATAAAGACATTCGAAATCTCACTTATCATATTCCATTGTAAAAGACACAAAAAGTAGATAAGAATATAGTAACATAAAATATATTTATATAGTAATACCATCCATAAAATATATAGTAGTCTTACAAAGTTATACTATTAAAATTATATATGTAATGCGTATAACATAATTGTCATTAATCATTTATTATAAATAAATATATGATATAGTATAATATAATTACTTAATATGGTAGATTATTATATATGCTATATTGTATTACCTTATATCATATGTTATATATTAATTTAAATATTATATAATAATACCTTACATAATATAATATATTAATACTGTTAATAATATTACATTGCAAGCATATAATACTATTGATATTACATATATATGCTATCACAATATTATATATTATAAGAGGAGAGATCCACTTAACACTGGAGTAAAAATAAATTAATTTTATATATTTTGATAATTTTTATATAATTTATATTTATTTAATCCGACCGTCATATTTCATATTTTTGTCATGTTTTGAATAAATTAAAAATGTTTAACTATTTCTTCGATGTAAAAAATTTTAACTTATATATATTGAAAAATAATATTCTCGATTGATCTGATAGAGATATCCTGATCGATTCGAAACATTACGTGTATGACAAATACAATTATATTGTTAAATCTAACAATCAATTTTTTTAAAATAATAATCTAATAAAAAGTTATGCAAATGCATTAAACTAACTTAACTTTACATTAGTCTAAGTTGATCTCTTCTCGTTTTATAATTATGTTATATCAAATAACATTATATAATATTTAAATATATTATTTGTATATAAATATATAAATATTTATATATAAAGAAAATATTTATATAAACATTATGTATTCTAATTCTACATAATTATATAAATACTGATATTGTAATATATAATACGCTATCATATTATAATATATATAAGTATTTAGCAAGCATATATTTATGTATATAATCTATACTCTTGCAATTATATACAATTTAGTAAATAATTAATGCATATATTATATACAATATGTCTGTATTATATTATAATACATATAAAAAAATATATCATATAATGTTATAGGATAAGCATATTTATGTTAAAAGAGTGATTTAATTAATTAAGATATTAAGTAAGTAAATATTATTCAATAAAAATGCCATGTATCATTAAATCTAAAGGTATTTAATATAATTAATTTATTATTATATTTTATTTCAAAAAACAGTTTTTAATTTATTGTTGTACTTTGTATAAATTAATTTCAGTGGTAAATTATGTCAAAATCTAAAATTAGCTCACTTAGTAAAGTGTCTAATTAAAAACATTATATCCTAAGATTTGATTCTTACATAGAATATAAATTTTTAACATTTTATAAAATCGAATTCGGATAATGGATTTAGATTTCAAAACCGATTATTTATCATGTGAAATACAGATTCAAATAACGAATACGAATATTTTAATCTGTTATTTGTATAACTAATATGGATTTAGATAATAAATATTCGAGGGGTTATTTCTATAGCTGCTCTAAATTCACTATAAATAATAATTATAATATCTGAATTTAAATATTTTTTAAATTTATAACATTTGAATTTATAAAAATAAATCGAATAATTACTCGTATATAAATCTAGAATATCTATTACCATCCAATAAAGGTGCAATGATATTTAAACTTTCTAGGCTAACAAGTTACGATAGCAGCGGATCTGGCTAAGGATCAAATCGTCACTCTAATATTCCATCCACATCATAGCAGCTTTATTTGCTAATTAGGAAGCGGAGGGCATTTCCATCATTTGTTAAAGGTTTTAAGGGTTTTTGTGTGCCTCGTAAGGTGAGCACTGCTAAAAGATGGGACTATTCTCGGAAGAACGATAAAACTTATGAGCATAAAATCCATAGAAGCTTCCAGAGATAATCGAAAAAAATTATAAATATTAAAATTTAAGCTGTGTAATTGTTAGATGTTACTCGTTAAGGGTTATAACTAATGCTCATCTCTCATCTCTCATCCCCATTTTCTCCTTCTCCCTTTCCCTTTCCCTCCATCCGTCTCGTTCTCTAAGATTTTGTATGGGCTCTTCTCTTTTCTTCCTTTTTTTGTTGGCTGGCTTCTCTCCTTCGTTCTCGTTTTCTACGGGGCTTTCTGGGCTCTTTTTCTTTTTTTGGGGAAAATCACTGTGGGCTGAATGTCCGTTTGTGTCCTGTCTTGACCTTGTCGGAACTGTGTCCGATTTGATTTTTATTTGTCGACATGCACAGACATGTCTCAATGTATTCCATATGTATTCCGCCATGTCGAACACTCGTACAACACCGATATTAGGTGGTTTCCCCGCGTCAGTGCTTCATGGTCCATGAAGATTACGTATATATAAAATTGCAAATATAGGTAATCCGAGTACCAAACCCAACAAGCATTATACTATTTACATATTCGAGCGAAAAAACATTCTATTTCATTTATCAATCAAAAGCGCAAAAATTACAAAGTATTATATGAGAAGTCATACCGATACTACCCTTAAAGGTGACTGTCGGTGTTTTAAAAGGTTGAATTTTATTCGCCTTCTCAACAAAAAGCATAGAAATGCTACGACAACAATCATGATTAAATAAACTTCAAAGTGAATTCCCCACAAATACCCTATCGAAAGGAGGCTGCTGTTGCCACCACAATTGCAATCATAAATACTTCGTAGTAAAGTTCGCTCGGAGTTGGCTTCTGGATCAAGAATAAAGTCTACATTCATGGCTTCCTCTTCTTTCAGCCATATATTTGTGGACTTTGATTTGTAACCAGGCACATCAGCAATGACTGCAAAGCACATTCATCAGTTTCATAACTTTACAGGTTGTTATTGCGTTATTGAACGAGACATTTCAAAGGTTATAAACCATGCATGATATGCAAAATTGATTGGACGAAAAAGAATGCTAAGACTTGACAATTTTGACCCGAATCCAAAAATACTTGATCAACCCACCCAAACCTAAATTTAATTTGACTAGAAAAGAGTCAATAACCCAAAACTGACTAATAACCCAAATCTAGAATGACTCAAAATCTAAAATGACTAAACTTGATAAACCCAAGTGTTAAACCTAATTGTCCTAAACTAGATTAATCCAAGCATTAAACTTAATTGATTCAAACCCAAAATGATCCAAATTCACAATGACCTAACCCAATTAAACCAAGTGTTAAATCCGATTGACCCGCAACCCGAAATGACCTGAAACCCAAAATAACCCCAAACCGAAACCTTCGAACCCAAACATGACTTGAAAATTTAAAAACCCGAAATAACCCAACACAATTAACCCAATCCGAAACCAAACCGACCTGCCTAATTCAGGTCCACATCAAACCAATATCCCAAAAAACTGCAAGGACCTTTTGAATGACAATCGGTAAGAGATGCGCAAAAAACATTTGAAAAATGTAATCAACGAGCTCCAAAAAGCCAAGTGCAAGCATTATTTAACACCTCTTCAGCTTGCAAATTGCTATTCTTGCTATTTGACCAGCTACACAGACTCCAATATGTTTAATTCATTGTAGTGTAATAATTTGCCCCTTCTAATCGTTCTTATGCAATCACCAAAAGTCACTATGTATTTCTCACGTTACTAACAATCCCCGAAAAGAAAGAACCTTGCATAATGCAACTAAAAATTTTTCATACCTTCATATCTCTCTCCTGGAACAAGTAAGCGATGATAATCAGCAAAGGCCCGGCCAGTTTTAACCTGACATGATCAGGGGAACCAAGAAACAAGTTATAAAAAGAAAACAGGTCAAGACCACCAGATTATCGAATTGTGTCAAGATTTCATAGAAGGAGCGAGAATGAGTATTTTGTTAAAAGTGATCACTGGAGAAATGTCGATGGAAACCAACATCAACACAAGCAGCATGGATACTGCTATAACGAAACTCTCAGAAAAGAATGACATCGAGGCATACCAAAAGCGATTGCTATTTCGCACAAAGGAGGTTCCTAACAAGAAGGGTGATAGAAACTAAGATACGAAGCATGGATATGGATAAAAAGAAATCTCAAAAAAAAAAAAAGAAATTGCTAAGCGTATGGCAAACCACATTTTCTCTTTTTCTAAAGTGATTGCTGCAAAGTAATATGTGGTCTACTAAACAGAACAAGCTGGCCAATAAAGGAAAACAGAATTATGATAAATATCTTCAAGGTTAATCCAGGTTCTTTGTGCTTGAAGTTTCTTCAGAAATTACATCCTAAACTGAGAAGAAGAAAACTTCAAATTCCAATGCCCTTCTGTTATCCAGTCTATAACAGGCAGAATGGAGGCAGATTTAAATTTTCCATTCTAAGGAGAAATGATTGATCCTTGGTGAGCATGGTAGATACAAAATTTAAAGTGACTTTGACAAGAAAATCAATTACCATCTTTTGATGCCGGTGACTAAATTGATCCATTTCCAAGCAGAATCCTTAACTACGATTTGTGTGAAAATAATTGGGTGAATAAGGAGGTGTGTGTGTGTTATGACTGAACATACATACATATATATATATATATATATATATATACATATTTATGAACACACCTTGTAATTTATTCCCTTGATTGTGATCAACCCAGGCAACGGCCTTCCACCATCTGAAGAAAAGATCCTTCCATGAACTCCTGTCTAAAAATATACAAGTCACATAGATCAATGATTCATAAACAGCAAAATCTAACAATATTCCATTTCGTTGAATATTTAAGATCGTTATCCACAATACCTCCGATAGAATAGATGATTAAGAAAAACATTTTTATACAAAAAAATGCAGAAAGAAAATGAAATATATTTCAAATTTCAAGTACAAGACATTTTTAAAAGCCAGATTGCAGTGTACCTTCACAAGGCTTGCGACAAGATTTAGCATGCTCATTTTGTTGTACTCCCAAATAGTAGGAAGCTGCACATTACATTAAGAAAAGAACATGGAAAAAGGCAACAGGATGATAGTAAAAACAAGGATGAACGCTAACTAAATTAACTGTTCTAACCAGGCTGATAGCAAAAATTAAATTAAAGTAACATTGCCAAAACCCAAGAACTAACTAGTTGAGAAGACATAAATCAAGAAGCAAAAAAAAAATTGCTGCCCATAAATTTGAGACGAAGGAAATAAAAATGGAAGAATGACCATAAATATGAAGAACATATATTTAAAGCATCCACAGAACCAGTGTTCCACTACTTTGTCATAATTATTGTATTAGCGCTTATTCTTGCTAATTAGTTTTTTTGGCATTGATAAGAGCGAGGAAGTAAAGAGGCTTAAAGAAGGTATATTGAGAAGACGCTACAAAGACCAAAACACCTAATTAAATTCCTCAAAGCTAATTTGGCAATATAATTTCTGATATCCTTCAGTATCAGCATAAAAGAGATTCAATATTTGACAACACGGTGATAAAAGAACCCATAAGGCACCAAATTGAAGAAAAACAAATAACATAAAGTAGAAGGCCACCATATTAAATTTTCACCACAGGTAACGCAAACTTATGAAAAATGAGACAATTTTAAAATATTCTTTACCACATTCAAATAGCCTGCCTTCCGAATTGCCTCAAAGCACCATCAAAGAATTAACTAACTACTTGGTTTGAAGGGATCCAGGGGGCAAAAAATTGAAACAAGATTCTACATCCCAACCTAAGTTCTAACTAAGAACAATCACTCCAGGCAGCTCTGAAAGACACCTTTGTTTATTTGAAAACTGAAATTTATGAAAAACTATAGAACAGACTTCCAGATATTGTATGGAAAGACTCAAGCACAGGGAATCCAGAAAAGGTCGAAGGAGACATCTGAATAGAAGACAAAAAGAAGAACAGAAATGTTGAAGAAAGCAGAGAGGTCCTTCTAAACTAAAAGAACACAGCTGCATTAAGCTTCTGAGCTAGACCAAGTTTGCTACCATTAAATTTAGATTTTAGCAGGATTTTAAGATAAAAATTAATACAAGATAAGTATAAAGAAGAGGCAAACTCCAGTGACATCAACAAGTTAAGAGGTGAAGAATCCTAGGTGAAAAGCATGACTCGTATCGATCTATTTATTACTTGCTTTTACAAGAAAACCAGTGACTCCAGTGACATCAGAAAGTAAGAAAACCAGGAAAGGCCTCCACCTTTTCAGAAGTTCAGTGCAATACATTTCTGGCTAACCATAAAGAGTGCTAAAGCGACCACTCCCCATTCAGTTGGGAGTTTTTTTTTTTTGGGGGGGGGGGGGTAACTAATTTGATGAAAACTGAGTATCGCTCCTGAAATATCAGTTCTATCAAATACATGATAGAAAGAAAGATTTTTGAGTTCCTTCAAAAACCATATCAACAATAGTTTTCCCCAAAAGAAGAAAAAAAAGTTCTTTCAGAACTTGTATAGAATAGAATTATATAGTGACATGCAAGTCCTAATCCAAGTGGGAACATAATATCCTTAAGTCAAAGATGGCACAGGCAGAATTCTAACCTCCTTAGCATTAGGCCATTTGTTATCACTAATCTCCAATGTCAACTCAAAACAACCACCATATATGTAGTTCCAATCTTGCATGCCACCATATATGGGGTACCTGCATTAAGTTGAATTAATAACTGAACAGCACATAACAGGAAAAGGTGAGAAAAAAGGATTAAATATTACAGACTATGGAAACCAGAATATAGATGAAGAAAAGTTCATTGGTTTGCATGGTAATCAATCTCTCTAATCATAACCAGCAAACAAGTTGCTTACCAGGCTGCTCCATTCGTAATGCCTCCTTCAAATTCGTTGCTCAAAGACATGTTATAGTGAGATTGGCTATATACACTTGCCAGGAACCGGAATGTTCCATCATCAGGACAAGCATAATAATTCCTCCTGATTTAATACATATAAACCTGAGAAACTATGTCCAGCATTGCATTTGAAAGATGCAGTTTGCATTCAAATAGCAAAAGAACTCCAATTTTTATGTCGTTCATAAGGTGAAGAGATGTAAAAAGGTCACATTACTAACAGTAAAATTGTGACAGGTGAAACTCATTATTAAAGCTTACATTATTAATAAAACAAAAGGTATGGGGATCCACAAGGATACAACCATTCATTATTGCAGAAATGATCATGGTGAAATCGACCAGGAACTCATTAAAATTATGTTATTGGTCAAAAAAAGAAAAATCAAATATATGCTGAGACAACAAATAAAACAAAATTGAAGGAAACAAAAGCCTGAAAACCACAACATGGAAATATGCAATCGATGATATTTTAACTGATGAAACATCCAATTTATGAACATTTAATAACCAAATCGAGGAAATTAAATTGCTTTCTTGATAAGGAATTAGACTGGTATGACTAAACAAGGAAGAAAAGCTGGAAGCACAGCCCATGTATGCAACCCGATTGTCTAATGTGCCTAGAAAAGATCTTTAAGTTCACAAGACACGGGAGCTACAAGGAACTTGAATGATTAAGCAGGTGCAAATTTGCAGTTTTGAGGCTGATAATGAAGAATAATCACCTTTTATCCTGAGTCCCATCCCATGGATAATTTGCAACAAGTGCACCCTGCAAACAATAAAATGTTATTAAGGACTCCTCTCGTTATGTTTCTTGTATATATATTCTAAACAAGATCAAATTTATAACCTCATTCTATCAACTATATTACCAGATATTTTGAAGTAGCGAGACAGAACTTAATATGTACATTGTTAATGGTACAAACTTTTACTAGATCTGGATGCCGGCCATCTAAATTGGTGATACCACAACTTTGGAATTAAATCCCCACTTTCACTAAGGCTCTGTTGGTTGATGCTTTTTTGTTTGTTTTGCAACAAAAAAAAGGAATAGAGAGCAAAAGGCAAATAGAAGAAGCATCAATCAATCGGAGCCTAAATCAAAGATTAAAGTATGAGAATAGTCTATGCGTATCAAACAAGAAAACATTCAGGACCCACTGCACGTACATGAAGGGGAAGGCCAGCAGCAGGCTTTAATTTTCCATGTCTTCTTCAGTGTTCTGAACCAGTTTAGCAAAATTTTTCTTATTGCCCTTACTTTGGCCACCTAACAAAGGATTTCTACCACTGAATAAATACTCAGGTACATTGCATGCAACATTATTATGACCTCCAGAACAGAGTCTTTACTCTTTATGCATTCACTTCCAACTAGCTCTGGTTTTATCTCACAAATATAAGTTGCTTACAACTTTTTCAGGGGCCCTATAAGTGGCTTAATTTATCTCACAAAGCAAGTCATATTTTCTTTTGCTCAGCCAAAGCAAATCATACAGCTTCACTGGAATTACAAGATAGAGTTGGCTGATCAAAGCATCTTTGCACATTTCAAAACAAAAAAAATAGAGCGATGCCAGGAAAGATGAATGGTGAAAGGAAGCTTTTCTTCCCTATCATTTGTGATTAACTCTTCTATGCCTATCATGTTTATCTTCTAATACAGTCTTTTACCACCTTTTGCCAAGAATTTAAAGCAATCTAAAAAATTTGACCAGAAAAATAACAGGCATTGTCAACATCCAATAACAATAGCACTCTCGATAAGTTTACTAAATACAAAACATGAAAGGGAGAACAAAATATTACCCCATGCAAACTTGCAGATGCTGTAAAATGTATCTCTCTCAACCAATTCATAATTGCTTTTGTTTCAGGTTGTCGTACATCCTCATCATCATTCCAAGGAAAGAACTGGCAGATTTTATTAGACGTGGTCATTTAATCATGGAGAAGAGGAAAATCTAGGAATAATGAACAACAAAAAGCGAGAAACAATGATTATCAAACTACAAGAGTGCACATATGAATAACAGGATCCAATTAAAATTTGACCTTAAAAATGAATCCTTAGTTGGGATCACTTGCAATGATTTGGATGAAACTACAAGTAGAAAACACATCCATTTCCAATATTAAAAGCCAAAGAAAATATATGCTAGAAAAAATAAAACCATTCACAACTTTATCCCTATGATAAAATTAAACACTGACCCTAAGAATTACAATCTCAAAACAATCTTTGATTTCAAGTTTTAACTCAGTCCAATCAATGCAATGCAATTATACCAGGATGAGCTTTCACCTTTTAGATTCTTCCATAACAAAAAAAAATAAAATAAAAAGAAGAGGAAGAAGAAGAAAACCATAGGAATATAAACATTGCTCGCATGCTATCTTTAATGAGAATACCTGATCTGAATTAAATTTTACATGCCAAAAGTTCAGCAAGGCAAAAACCATCTATAAATATGAAAGTGCAAGGGTTTTCCATAATTAAACTAAACTGATATAACATATATAAAGGTCATAAGGAGCAACATAGACAATTTGTATTATATCTTTGAAAGGAATTTTTACATTTCATATATTGTTATGTGAAGTTAACTAGAAACTGGGAGGTAGTAAATGGACTTTCAACCATCTTATTCACCATTGCATATCTTTCCTAATTTAGTCTGCATACCACCTTCCTCCATGATGTCACTAAACTATGATAAATCCTACAATTTAGAATATCAATCCTGATTTGCGTAATCCTTAATTCCAATGATTCAATTAGGATTTTTATAACTTGTTGATGAAGCTACAGAAAACCAAAATGCACCTTTCAACTTGAGATATATCCCAATCTTAGAAGATCCATTTGCTTTTGATTTTCAAGGTTTAACTTGAATTAATTGCCTCAAAATAAAATCAATATTGCGAGAAAGTTACCTGATCAGGAAAATCTCGATTCAGATCAATACCATTTGCATTACCACGCCTCCTAAGAGAAAACCCATCAGGATTCATCGATGGAAGTATGTGAAGGTGAACTTTGTCAACAATCAAGTTAACCTGTACTGCCAACATTACTATAGGTTAGGCAATTTTTTTTAATATTAAATAAGATAAGGGTCATAAAATTACAGCAACATGCATTCCACAATTGTGAAAGATAAATGTACCATGCATGCATAACCAGACAACTTTAAACAGAAAGCATATTTAATCAACAAAAAATCATGTAACAGTATTACGAAAATAACATTTCTAAATTGAGGAAGGCAATAATAAATAAGTAGATCAACCTTTTATGGGAATGAGTGAATGAATATTTCAACTATCTTTTTGACTGGGAAGATGAAGTCATATAAGTAGTGGGCTGGGACCTATAAACCACTCACACAACCACATCTGAATTCATTTATGCATAAGGTGTGTGTAGATAGACCTGCATCCTCTTTATTGATTAAACATGTAACAGATATCAGGTATAAATTACCAATGCAAATACAAAATGTTTTATAGCTGTTCGGATGTATAATTCAGTTCTCAAGTAAACTAATTTTTCCAGTGACCAAGGAGTGGCCTTAATTCAGTCAAAGAAAATGTTACTGAAGCCAACCCCAGCACTTCTCAAAAAAAAAAATGAGATGCCTATAAAATATCCCATAAACAACTTGAAAGCATAAAAGTATCTTAAAATAGCCCCGAGCTTCAACAAATCACCGAACAGCAAAGCATGGTGACAAGAAAAACGCAGCGCATAAGCACAGGTATTATTATGGAAAAACAACACTGAAAAATGAACATAAATCTTATTCAAAACATCATGCAACACTTACATGCAGTAAAAAAAAAAGAAAAATACCAATGGATCCCTCATATAGTTGTCACATATCCAATTTGCAAGGAGTAGGAGAAGCTCACGACCAACAGGTTCGTCACCATGAACATTACCAACAAACTGCAACATCAAGCAAATCCGGCTTTGAGTTAACCCGCAGAAAAAAAAAAAGAATAATAGTTCATTAAATAGGAGTTAATAAACTACATAAGAGAACAAAAATTTAGCCATGACAATGCAGTGGAAGGGAAAACAAACTCTAAGTCTCCAGTACAAAGAACATCATCATGCTGATAGAATAGGAAAGAAATTGTCATATCAATTCATGTTTTCAATAATTGTCAAAAAGAAAAAAGGTGTAATACTTGATAATGGACAGGTACATCATAAGAAAAAAATGAACAAGAGAAAGTTGCTGAAGCGGAAAAATGCTTTTATTGGAGAACACAAAGGGTGAAAAGACAGGTCTAAACTTGCGGTGCTCATTTTTAAGCTTTTACCATTGAAACTTTCTTTCAAACATAATTCAACTTCAAATTATGTTCCAGAATTGCCACATCCAATATTTTCCTCCTGAAAAGATCTAAAATAGCATAGTCCTTGAGAAGATTTACTGTAATAGAGTAATTCTCCATTGATGCCAGTACTTCGATTCCTTTCTAACTTCAGGTAGTATATTACCAGGTTGCTATAAAACTTTTATCCTATAAGAGTGAGAAATATATATATATATATATATATATATTTGTTTACCCTCATCAAAGCTTTTAATGCTTCGACATTTCAAAATTTTTCCCCCTCCATTTTGCTTTTATTAATTTCTTCTCTTTCCATTTCTAAGCTCCTATCCATGTTAAAAAGAATCATTTCAGAAACAATCATGATTTTACATAAGCTTAAAAATTCACCAAAACCTAATGACCTTCAAAATAGGAAACTAAATTAGCAATCACTAATTAAATCCGTGCATAACCATGCATGTTTATAGGTAGCAGAGCGCTAAAGTATTTACCTTGAATGCAGGTTCAGGCTCTTCCTTGCCTGGTCTGTCAGATATCTCTATCACCCACTACACAAAAAGAATCGCCAAACACTTTGAAAACAAGAAAAATCCTTACAAACACAAATGACTCAAAGAAGTGTAACAAAAATCAGTAGGAAATAATTGCAAAATGAAATTACAGAAAAGGAAAGCAAGTTGCAATAAAACTATTACCAGTGGAAAACCATGCACACTCTTTCCAATACTGATCCCCAAATCGAAAAGGCCCTCAAAGAGAGTAGTAAGGAACCAATCAGTATATTAACCTCCATGGAACACTAAACTCTTGCATTCATTCCAAAGAAAAACTACCAATTCTTTTAATAAGAAAATTCCTACTTGATTTTATCATAAAAATTGAGCAAGATTATAAGAAAGAAGAGCAAATTAAATAGACATAATTACCTGTATATTCTAGAAATGTGACTACATCTTCGCCCAAATGCCTTCGCTGCCTTTTCCAGTTCCGAATTAGTCATGTAGCCACGAACAATATCGGTTCTGTGACAAAAATTCCTCACAGTATTCACAAAACACATAAATTTAAGCAAAAGGCAAATAAAAAAAAGTACCTTGGGTGGTGAGACCGGTTTTCCTCAGACAAATGCCTTGCAGAACCGGCATAACTATGATTTCCAAAGCCTAAATCAGAGAGAGAGAGAGACAGAGACAAAGAAATCAAATCTAAAGAAAAGGGTAATAACAAAATCAATCCATTTGAAAATCAAAAGCCGAATTGCAAAAAAAATCCCGGTCAAACCATGAAAAAAGTCAAAGATCATCATGCTTCTTTTCCCTTAACAACGTAAATTTATTAACTTGTGAAAAAGTAGAGAGAATTAAGGATCAACAATTAACAACTGTTAAGTTATAAGCTGAAACAAGAGAGACAAGAGGACCTGAAGCTGAAGATAAAGAAGTGCCACGATAGCCGCCTCTGGCGATTACGTTGCGAAAGATTAAGGAGAAAAAGAGATAAACTATGACATTCATTCTTCTTCCTTTTTGCTAATAATCCTAACTAATGACAGCCTAAGCTTAGCTTCAAGTGAGGCTTTGGTCCTTCTTTTAACGATCTTCAGAGTTTAGAGGAGAAAGAGAATACGGGAACGCTACGACGCAGGTGGGTGGTGCGTTAATCGAAGCACAAAATGATTTTGGGCTTTAACTAGAGCTTTCAATTGGCAGACTGGTTTTGAATCGGTTAAATAGAGTTTTGTCACTTTTAAATTTTTAAATTTTTAAATTATTTTAATTTGAGATCACTTAAGTTTTAAATCAATTAGATTTAATAATTTCATTAATTATGTTCGAGTAGTTTTGAATTTAGATTATTTTATGTTTAAATTAATTAAGTTTAATATTCGGATTAATTGAATTTGAGTCAATTATCTTAACATTAAGTTCATTGGATTTAGTCGTTTTAGGTTTGAGTCATTATAAATTAAATGCTTAAGTCATTTTAGGCTTAGATTATTTCAGATTCAAGTCATTTTCGAGTTCATGTAGGTCAATTTCATGTTGTTAAAGTTTTTTAAGCATATTGAGTTGGATCTGGTTTGAATTCGAAAAGGTTGGTCAAGTTTTTGAGTTCGGATTAAATTTGACATGTCCAAGCTTAACCCATTTGCTGGAAGATTGTTAGACCTTTAGGTGGTGAATGAAATCAAGAGGGGGGTGAATTGATTTCTCAAAATTTTGATAAATTAAAA
>JBBYHO010000015.1:24052110-24062282 GCA_038382025.1 Adansonia gregorii | reverse complement strand
TAATTTGAATTATTATTTAAATAATAAAAATATTTTTATTTAAATTTATTTATAAATATTAATATAAAAATAATTTTTAATATTATTTTAAATAATAAAATAAATTTTAAAATCTATTCAATTAAAATTTAAAACAAAAAATAAAAAAAATTTTTAATCTAAATCCAAATAATGATAATAATAATAAAGGAGATAGTCCATAAAGTCGTCTAAGCAATCAATTATTCTCTAAACACAACAATGTTTCACCATCCATATTATTAGGCACTTGAATTGTCTCTTATGGCGCTGCTATACTTTACCTTTCAGTGGATTTTGGTAGATTTTTCAGTAAACATAAATAGGTAACTCGAATCACACATTTTTATTCGATCCATTTGGAGACGGCATTAGAACAGTTTATAGCTGGATTAATTCAATTTGAATTAAATTTAAATATAATAATAATATTATATATAAATTTAATTTATTACAATAATTTAATTTTAAATTTTGTTTAATTTTATCATATTATGAATAGGTTAAATTCACTCTTATTATTTTTTTTAAATCATGTTTATGAATCTTTAATAATTTTTTTATTAAATAATATTTATATTTTAACATTATATAAATTACATAATAATATATAAATATAAATTCTAATATTTAATTTTCGTTTTTGATTTTGATTTGATAAATAAATAAAGAAAAAGAAAACAAAAAGAGATATTTGTGCATTTTTATCGGAGTTAACATATTTTTATTATATACATATTTTTTATACCATATTCATTTAAGATGATATATACTTATATAAATTTTGACACATTACTAATTCACGTTATATAAATTTTTACATTTTCGCATATTCATATTATTTTTTTGTTTATATATTTACATAATATTTTAATTATTTTTTATATCATATAATTATGTTATGTTTAATATTATTAAACCTAATTTATGTTACGTTCATGAACCCAGATAAATATCTTACTAGTATTTTATTAATTAACCATAAAAGGGCCTAGTTAAAAGGTGTAATTACTTGTTAATCACCTAATTTTTTTTTAAAATTTCTAATATTAAAATAATTATTTTATAAAATTTTAAAAAATAATAT
Source organism: Adansonia gregorii (assembly GCA_038382025.1). NCBI lineage: Eukaryota > Viridiplantae > Streptophyta > Magnoliopsida > Malvales > Malvaceae > Adansonia > Adansonia gregorii. Next base: position 24,061,177 of record JBBYHO010000015.1, on the reverse strand, counting down.
AATAATTATAATTTTTTATTTGAAAAACTTAAATTAATATTTATAATCACCGGTTAAACTTTTCCTATATAAATCTAAATGAAGGTCAAAGATACGCATAAAAAACACGTAGGGTTGCATACTCCCAAAATAATAATTTTAATGATTTAATAAACTATTGAATTCAAATTTTAATTACGTCAACTCAATTAAAAAATAAAAAAATTTAATAAATTTTTATTAAATAATTAGTTCAACCGTGTTTGTACGTTTATCTCAGCTCATATTTCTCATTACTTTCTGAACTCATTCGTGACAATAATAATAATAATAATACCAATATTAATCTGCTCCACCAAACCATCACCGCCGCCGACGCCGCCGTCGTACTATCCTCCGCGTGTTTCTACCAAAAAGTTGGAAGCAAAAGCTGACAGTAGAGATGGACCAAATGCCTCCTCGTGGAGTTCATCACAGGCGAGCTCACTCCGACACTGCTTTCCGTTTCGATGATCTTCTTCTCTTCGACCCTTCCGACCTCGATCTTTCTTCCCTTGACCTCCCGGCTTCCTCCTCCAATCCCAACCCGCCACCTGTCATCCCGGTTCCTAGCGATTCCTCCGACGACTCCTCGTCCAACGGCCATCCCCCTGCTTCCTCCCACGCTAACCCTAGGCATATCTCTTCCCACCTCCGTAGTCTTTCTGTCGACTCTGATTTCTTCGACGGACTTGGGTTGACTGCACCCGCTATTTCCGGGGGAGCTGGAGATGAGAAATTTGGCGGGAAAGGAGGGGTGGGAGAGAAGAGGATTCACCATAGGCATAGTAACTCGATGGATGGGTCGTTTGAGGTTGAGTCTTTGATGGCCGTTGACGGTGTTAGGAAGTCTATGGCTCCTGATAGACTCGCTGAGCTTGCTCTTGTTGATCCCAAGAGAGCTAAAAGGTGGAATTTTTTTTCCCTCATAGTCTCCCTTTTTATTAATGGAAGTTTTCCATAATTTATTTTTAATTATTATTATTTTTTTAAAGGGTAATTATATGGGTTTTCTTCTTTTTCTTCAACTTGTTTTCTTAGACCAATTTTGTTTTTCTTTTTGAGTTTTGATTCGCTCTTCACCAAAAACAAGTTATGGTATTGCCTATGTTCAGTCCAGCAATCTGTGTATTTGTGTTGGGTTCTTATATTTTCATCAATCATAATCATGTTTAAAGTATTATATATTTATATATATTTTGATATGTTAATAATTTATGTTTTTTTCATGTCATTTTTTTCTGTTTCTTTTTGTTGTCTTTTTTTGTTTGTAATATATTCTTTTAATTAAAAAAGAAAAATAGAAAGCAAGTTTTGCCTAGCCTGATGAACAAGAACAAGTGTTTATTTGCTATATGCTTTGATCACACAGCCTCTCTGTTGGGAAGGCTGTTTGCATTAAGAACTTTTCCAGACTCTCTGCTTATTGGGAAAGCCTTAAACAGATGTATTGGAAATTACCTTTGTCTTATGAATGTAAATTAGTTGGTGCAATTAATTTTTCGTACTAAATGAAAGTTTGTCTTTTGTGCTGGTAGGATTCTGGCTAACAGGCAATCCGCGGCACGTTCGAAAGAGAGGAAGATTCGATACACCAGTGAGCTGGAGAGGAAAGTTCAGACTCTTCAGACAGAAGCTACCAATCTTTCGGCTCAGGTCACAATGTTACAGGTAAATATGCACTTCATGCCTTTTAGGTTTTGCTTTTGCTGTTTACATCTCAAAAATATGATCCTTTAATCCTTTCTAGATTGAGAAATTTCCTGTTTCATGTATTTAAATGGTTTTCTTTCTTTTTTTTTTTTTTTTTTCCTTGTTTTAATATAACATCTCAATCATTTATAAATGACTATCCAATTCTGCAGTCTGCTTATTGCTGATTGTATCTTAGTTATGACTCTGTGTAGCTACCGATTGGAATTTTACATGCATGAAACACATGCTTGCCTATTCATTTATGGGTCAAATCTAATACACGATAATCGGAATAAATGTTTGGAGACTTTACCTGTTTTTTTTTTTTTTTTTTTTGGAAAAATCCTTTGGCAATGTTCCGTGATAGCATGGATGAAGATGAACTTCCGCTGCTAATTTGTTTTAATTTGTAACTGATTTAACTGGTTGGATACTTGAGTAAGGAGTTACAAGATTAAAAATTTGTAGTTGAAATTTTGTCCATTAGTTGCAAAGGTAACGACGGACCGTGAGGAAAATAAAACCCTTTTATTTGGGACTTTATTTAATTTACTACTTCAATTTAGGAGGAAAATCTTTTCGAGACTGTTTTCACCTTCCAAAATTACTTACTTTTCGTTAGATGCGAAGAATTCTCTTCATTGGAAGAATGATTAAATGCAATAAAAGTGTTGTCTTGCTTTTGTCTAATCTAATCAAGGTTGCCTATAACTTTGGCCACTTTGCACCTTCTTGAGAAGTTCCATTGTGTCTATTATTTTACAAATGTTTTTCCAATATGCTTAATTTCCTTGTATAACAACAATTAATCAAAGTTCTTGAATAAGACTGGGGAAATAAAATCAATATGCATGCTGAAATAGATGTGTACCATTTCTATCTTCATTCATTAGGAATCATTTTCCATGCTTAAATTTGTATATCTCTAGCCATTAGTTCATGATATCCAACCACTTGTGGTATTAGAGGGTGTATGTGTATGTTGCTTAGGTGGGGATTCTAAGTTTGGACATGGGATGTTTCCGATGCAGGTAAGTTCTAGTTTTTAAGAGTTTTTTCCGTATATTTGGAGGGCCAGATCCTTGATTCCTGACGCCCAAGCTTTACTTTGAACCAGTATTGTCAAGGGCACAAAAAGACACTCTAGGCACTAAGACTTTTATATCAACCTGAGGCACAAAGCACAGAAAAAGTGCTCGCCCAAGCAAAATAAGGCATATATATATATATATATAAATATAATAACTAATAAGCTAGACTTTAATGTTGTTCATTTTACAAATTCAAAAGATTGCTAATAGTTTATAATAATTTGATATTTCAACTGTTGACACCAAAATGAAAAATATATGTTCTAAATTCTGTGCTTTGAATGCATTGTTGTCCTATATATATGGGGAAAAAATTTAAGAACCATGGTGTACAGTAAATAAATATATTAAGTTCATGTGCCTTTCAAGGGATAAAAATAGTTAATTGGGCATCTCTATCAAACATGATTGTATTAAATAAACCACATGATCTCACTACCCAATAAAATTCAAGTTCACTGAAAAAATGGTCTCGTCTGTTAAGGAAAAAAAGCTTCTATGTTTGCTCTATTTTCCGTTCAAAAACCGAGCAAATGTTACTCTGTTTTAGAACTCAAAAATGGAGTCTGTTTTTAAAAGAAAATAGAAACAAAGAAGAAAAGGGAGTAGAAAGTAGAGCCAAAGAAAAAAAAAAGGAATATGATGTACCATTTTTCTGGACAAGGATTCAACTGAGAACAACCAAGCTTGGACTGAGTTGAAAGTTTTCTAATGGCTTTGACTACTTTGTTTTAACCTAATAAAATTGGTCTGAGTTTGTATTAAAAGAAAATCAAGAATAGATCTTGTATGTTAGACTTTCAGAATTAAAAAAAAAAAAAAAATTACTGAGGCGTGCTTTTTTGGGGCCTAGAATTGCAGCTGAACGAGCAATAAAGCCCAAAAAGCTCTAGCCTATCTGAAGAAGCCTTACCTGGAAACCTCTGAAGTGAGATAATGTTGTGGCGTAGGCGAGCGCCTTAACATCACTGCTCTGAACCCAGGTGTTCAATGGGGATATGCTAGGGAAATGAAAACTAAGTAACATAGGTGTATTACTGGGCAAAGATTCCACCGTGTTTGGTAATAAAATCTGAGATTAGGCTTTGTGATGATTTTTAATGCTTTTAGTCAGTGTTGTCAAGGGCTCAAGGCTCACTCTAGGTGCTAGAGCCCTTATATTACCTTAGGCAGATGGCACGAGAAAAGCACTCGCCTGAGTGAAGTGAGGCGCAATATGTGTGTGTGTGTGTGTGTGTAAGTAAGCTTGAGACATATAATCGTGATAATAATCTCTAAATCGTGATAATAAACTCTAAATAGTGATCTTAGTTATCTACAAAGCTTGCAAAATTTTTTTGTTGGCTAATATGCATGATTTCGTTAAGGTCTCGTGTCTGTTGTTAAATACTCAAATATCGAAAAGTAGAGGGTTTGATACCAACCCCTTTCTTACTAGTAAAGGTACATCTAATGAGAAAAGTTAAAATTGAGGAAAACTTCAATCAAGTGGTTTTTTTTTTTTTTATGCCTATTGCTTTAAAAAAAGTGCGCCTAGGCCCACCAGGCATGCATCTGATCAGTGAGCCTCACCTGAAAGGATATGAGACAGTTTTGTTGTCAAACTCTACAGCACAAGGCACAGGTGCGCCTAGGCTCACACCTTGACAACAGTGCTTTTAGTGTATATCTTGGAATCAAAGCATATATAAGTGGAAAACAGTATTTAACTCTCTTGAGGTGGATTCATGCCATGCTAAATGCTGGGAGAAATGCAACTTTATGCAATTTCTTTAATCATGCTGAAGAATGAGGGGAAGGTATAATTCTCCTTTTTGGCATAGCTTTTCAATTGTTCCATAGTAAACCTTCTTGATTCTGCTGTCACCATTGAGGCCATATTTATATTAAGTATATCCGTGTCATGTTCATGCATTTTGCTGTGTCATAATGATTAAGGTATTTTATATTATATAAATTTTGATATGTTAATAATTCATATTATATAGATTTTGAGACATTTGTATATTCGTGTCATGCTCATTTTATTTTTTCATGAAGTCATGTTTTGTGTCGTGTCCAATACGACAAGCATGTCTTTGGAAATGTTTTGTTTTCCATATATTAATGGTTGTTATCAAGCATATCAATGTGGTTTCTTATTAGATTCCATAAATTATGAGCTACAGATGTAGCACAGGACTACGAAAGAGGAAGAAACAAGTAAATAGAGGGAATCAAGAGGGGGGGGACATGAGAAAAAAACAGAGCAAATTCTGAGAGAAATCTAGAAACAACAGAAGGAAAAGAGATAGCTAGGGAAAAATCTCAATTCATAATTTCTCAATGAACCTAAGCTACTGGAAACTGAAATGAGACAAGTACTTAATGGCTACTCCCTGAGCCCTGATACTTGGTAATCAAGCCAAAATAAACTAAATAACTTAAAATATGTTGAATATAAATACTACAATTGATCATATAAAATATATTTCTAGTAATACTATAAAACCCTTAGTAGTTTGATTGTTCAATCCGCTTCTTTTTGGCCCTCATACATTACTTATCCTGTTTTAGACCCATAAAAGATTAATCTAGTCAATTTGCTAATTTAAGAATGAAGGGCATGCATGCGTACCTTCACATGGCTTCTTCTAATTTACGTTATAATACTCATCTTTATGTCCAAATTGTTGATTTGATGATTCAATGATCGGTTTGCTGGTTGCTTCTGCAGATTCCCTGCGTTATTTGCTTTGTCAAGTTTGCACGATTTATCTAATATAGTTCTCACTGGTACTGCTTAGGTATTATGCACGTAATGATACGTTTAGTATTCCTAGAGTCCAAATGTCTTATTTTTGCTGAAGTTGTTAACCTGGAAAGCACCCATTTCGCCTTTGAGGATCTAATATTTTTATCCTGCATCCACAGTGATGGAAGGGAACCAATTCTAATATATTTCTCCATTGATGCAGAGAGACACTACTGGGTTGACTACTGAGAATAAGGAACTCAAACTACGGCTACAGGCAATGGAGCAACAAGCACAGCTTAGAGATGGTATGCATGCTTTTTCTCTTTTTTTTTTTTTTTTGTTCAGGGTTTAAAGATGGAAAATGCATCAGTGATTGCAACTTAAATTCCTTGGCTGCGGGCATCATAAATGAAGTGACTGCATTTTGGGTTATTCATCACTCATCAGTTATGATGGAATTAGTAAAACCATCAAAAGTCTGCCACTTCATAGTAAAGTGATTGCATCATGTAAACCCAGTGCATTTCATAATTTAATGAAGTCTTGAATTTTGAAGCGTAAGGAAAACGACTTAGTTAGTATGGCATGGAAAAGAATATATCTTATTTTTGTTTCCATGTGGTTTTCATATGGCCTATAGATGATGTTAAAATATCATTTATTCAATGCAACCAATTTCTACTAAGTCATCAAATAGGTACAGATAGTTAACAAATTAGGCTTTGAATATATACTATTTAAATTAGTATTTATTTTTTCAATGGTTTACACTTTTTAGCTTTAAATGAAGCATTGAGGGAAGAAGTGCAACGGCTTAAGATACAAGCTAGTCAAATGTCAGCCATGAATGGAAACCCTTTCAATCTGTCTCAATACTTTCCCCACCAACCTCCGCCTCACTTTGGTGGTCCCCTGCCCCAGCAGCAGCAGCTACAGGTGCCGCAGTCATCCACCAACGATGGACAGCCGCAGCCACATTTCATGGAATTTTAACCGGAGGGCTTAGTTTCTCATGTTAGAAAGCTAATGCTTGGCAAACATAAGCAAATGCATTTCAAAGGTTAGCATCTTGTACAAAAGTAATGAACATATGCATATGCATGCATTATTGCAGGTTTTAAGGTTATGAAAGAGTGTTGCTGAGATCATCAGTCCCCTTTGTTTCAGTTTCACAAATGGCTTTTTATCACCATTAGGGGTAGAGAAATGAATTACAAATGGGTTGTTTCAGATAGATTTAGGTCCTAATTCTATTGCATAATTGAATTGATGGATAGATGATGATGTAACTAATCTTTATATTTTATAGAATAATATGAGATGGTATAGACTTTGTATTCAAATTGGCTTGCCTTGCTAATTTTCGTATATAGTATTGGAATAACATTAGATTACATTATTATTATTATGGTCAATACTATAGGAATTTAATATTCTGCAGCCTTTTTTACATGTAAGGCCAAGAGTATCTCCGCTGATGTAACTTGGGATTCTTAATTGGAGTATTTCAGGTATTTTTGAAAGTAATAATATGAATCAACTGGATTAATAAATATTTCTTTTCAACTTCGAATAAAAATTTATTGGAACTTAAGAGTTCAGTTTAGTTAGTTCGTGTAATTATTTTTAAAAAATTAATATTTAATAGATTTAGAGTTCAATTTTTAAAATCTACAAGCACTTCACCTTCATTGTCGAGTTATAATTTCTTTTTTTGGGTTAAAGGCCCCAAATCATACAACCATAAAGTACTGGCACGTAATTTGCTTACTAGGATGTAAACGTGACTTGTGCTCGTAAGTTATTTGAGTTATATTAAAAAAGTTTCAAATTTGACTTTATTATTGTCAAGTTAAACTTAAGAGCTTGAGATATTAAGTAAGCGAAATTTAAATATTTTAATAATTGATTTGAATAGTTTACGAATTTAATTGAGCTTTTTACTTTTAATAATATAATTTATTATTTTTATTGGTATTAAAAAATTTTAATTCGAGTTAGATTATAAATAATCAAGTTTGAAGTTAAGCATGAAATTTTTTTTTTTTTACAAAATAAAATAACCTAATCGAGCAAGTTTTAATAGTTTTACTTTCATCTCAAATTATGTTCAAATTTAAAAATAAAATTTAATCAAATTCAAATAAAATTTTAAGGTCATATTTTTCAATATGAGCTTGAACTTAAACGAGCGCAACTCAATTATATCCCTACGTACTGGTGCTCATTATTAGCATTCTTGGCTTTCCGCCGAATGCCATATATGGACTTCACGAAAAGCAATGGAGGGGGATCACTATCGGCTTTTGTAGGCCTATAATTTTGGTGAAAGTTTGTCATTTTGGACAGACTTTTAAAGCCCATTTGGCATTATACAGACTGTTCTATGAACCAGAAATAGCAGAAATGATGAATTGAAGTTTGGTATTTGACCAAATGAAATATTCTTTTTCTTTATGTTTCTATGTATCTGCTTAGTGCTTACATAGACTTTCCCAACGGTTAAAGGAAAAGTGTTGAAAGAGCTTTGTTTTGGGGAGATTCACCCATCCCCATGAGTAAAAAAGAAGAGAAAGCAAGCAGAACTTTGTGGACAGTTACAGATGGGATGGTGAGTTTAAAAATCTCAAACCTCTTTTATATATATATATATATATATATATATACATATATATTAACGCAATTAGTGATCTTTAGCTCAAGATTATTCATAAGTCGAATCAGGTTCGATTTGTAATTATATATATATATATATATATGATATTAACATTTGGTCAAACTCAGCTCAACCAAAATATAAATCTCAAATTCGGCTTAAATCTTCTTATATTTGTAAATTTATAAATAAATAACCAAAGCTTTTTTAGCTCCCTTATTTAATCTTTAATAATTTTATATATTTTTAATTTATTAAGTTATTAGACATCGACAATTTAATATATTTTTTAATATTTACATTATAATATTATACATATTTAATTTTTATATGATGCAAATTCTATAAAATTTATATCAATGAAAATAATATTTTATGCAATTCAAATACAGGCTGAACTAGAGTATGGACCTTGAATGTTGAGCTCAAAGCTTATCTCATTTTAAATGATTTTTATCTTTTTTCTTAAATTTATTTTTTGATTTTAATATTTTTAATCTAAATCCTTTTTAAATATCGAACATACTTTCAGACTTAGACGAATAACTCAAACTTTGAAAAGGTATACCCCAAGATTACAATTATAAGATTTTGGGAGCAAAAAAGAAAATCGGAATTATACGATAGAATAGAACCTCATTAAAAGCTAAATCTTACATGGATGCTGTCAAAGGACCTTCTTAGATGGGACTGTACTTGTTAGCGCTGCTAGGCCCCAGCAGTAGGCAGTAGAAATAGAGCAAAGTAATCATCAAAGAAGGCAGCTAAAGTGAAAGAAATGATGGTTGTGTAGATGAAAAGAAATAGGGAGACAGAATTATAAAATAAGGAAACATTAAATCACATCATAAATCCTAATAACATGAATTT
>JBBYHO010000015.1:23980183-23990695 GCA_038382025.1 Adansonia gregorii | reverse complement strand
AAGTTTACTATAAAAGTTTTTATATTATAATAAAACATATTTTAATTGTTATATTTTTAAAATTATGTCAAATAAAAAAATTAGAAATGATGTTAAAAATTATTTAAATATTAATAAAATATTAATATACTATATGATGTAAAATTTAAATTTAATACAAAAAATAACTTAAACCCGACTCTAAATCTAAACTTATTTTTTATATAAAATTTAAAATTTCACATAACATTATATAGCAGTATTTTATTAATTAAATAGCTTTTTTGAATACTGTTAGCTATTTTTTATTTGTTATAATTTTAAAAATATATGGATTAAAATACTAAAGTTAATAATATATAGATTAAAATGCTCCATTCATTATAATACAAAGACTTGTAATGAACTTTTACTTAAAGAAAAATATGCTTTATGTTTTATGTTTTCGTCTATAATATAAAAAAATACATATCAATGGTGTATACTTTATTGGCATATACATTTACGTGAAGACACATAAGCAAATTAAATTATGCACTAATCAATAAATCAAATGTCCAAATGTTAAAAATTTTTAAAATTTAATATTAATATATAAATGATCTATTTAAAGAAAAAATTATCTTTAAAATTATATCTTATATCATTAAATCTCAAATTAAAAAAAACAGCTAATATTATCTATATAACTTTTTAAATTATGAATTTATCTTTTAAAAAAAAAAACTTATTTCCTATGTATTTCTCTTTTATTAACAAAAATAAATAATAAGTTATCTTTGTTTTTAATAAAAATAATGATATCCTAAAATATTTTTAATTATTTTCCTAGCTATATATTTGAATAAAATAAACCTTTCAATATAATATATTATTTGAAGATATATGCTTATTATTAAATCAATCAAAGATTTAAATGGTAGCCTTTACCAAAATATTGAATAAAATCTATCAAATAGTTTATTAGAAATGGTCATCAATAAAATTTGAAACAAGGAATAACTTTTTATTAATATAAGTTATAAATTTTATTCAATTATTTCTATATGCATTAACATAATTTTTCATGCAATAAACAAATTATACTCAAATTTCTCAAACCCAAAGTTAAAATTTAATAAATTCATAATTCTATCTCATATGTTAAAATAATACAAGAGTCAAAGATTAAAACACATATTACATAATTAAATAAATAAAACTAACCCATGCATTGCATGCTTCATAAAATAGTTGATATATAATTTTTTTTTTTTTTTGGTTTCCAGAGTATCTTCCAACTCAGTAAGTCAAAGGCTACTTTCTTTAGATATTATCAGATGCTAAAGTGGGGATCCATTCTACGTAAGATTTAAAGTAAGAACGTATCTTTTGCTATTGTTGATCAAGAATACAATCTCGCTTCAAGTACATGAAAACAAACACCTTCTATAAGCCTTCTAATCTATTTCTTTTTCTTGATAATTACCTTATAATGGTGCATAGGCGATTTATATAGACTAGACTAGGGACCTATACTAGAAGACTAATTAGAGTTGTATCCTACTATTAAGGAGTCTGTATTCTAATTAGTTACTAAAGTAGAGTTTAATTCTTACCACTATAATAGTTAAATTGAATTAGGATTTACTTTATAATTTCACCTCAATAATATAATTTAATTATCTTGGTCCATTTATTATCATGTGGGCCATATAAACTCCAACTTTCTCCCACTTGGCCCATATGATAAACCAAGATCTTAAACAGGTGATGTTCAAATCTAAAACCTTAACATGGCCATAAGTTACTTTAGCTCGACTCTCACTCAATTAAAGACTTTACATAGCACGAATCATGATAGTAGCATCCTAAAACGAATGTTCTTCTATGTATTACAATGCATAATCATTTTTAAAAGAAGACTCTATGAGATAATACTTTATGAATGAATTTTTTATAATCATTCAAGGTCCACTTCATATATAATCTTTATATACATAAACTGAAACATGTTCATAAACTCTAAGAATGTGAAATTAAAAAATCAAAGAAGCCAAAATACATCTTGACAAAATTTAACTAGTCCCATATGATCCACATAAATTTTAAACTGTTTTGTCAAACAATGCTTTAGTCATGGGATAGGTTATCATTAAATTTATACTGATATGTTGGATATCCACTTCTTGCTTCTTTTTAGAGTCTCCAACAATAAGCTACTTTATATCTATTTGCTTGCTGTGACTCCTATTTTTATCATTCTTACAAAGTATACTGCATAAAAGTCGTCATAATAGATCTTTAATGTCCTTGTTGACAACTCTCAAACTAGAGATAAAAATATGTCAACCTTATTGCTTGTGATATTACTTTATAACATAATTCCCTTGGCAGCTTTCATAGTTTAAGGCTAAGATTACTTTAATATCTGCCACGTACTTTTATTATAAACCTTTTCTCAAGTTTCTTATGAACTTGATCATATATAAGGCTCACAATACTATATGCACATTTAATGACTTTCATATACTTCTTTTCCAAATTATTTGGAGATATTGGCTTAGATTAAAATATCTCTTTCATAATTTGTACCTTTATAGGTGAATAGCTTTGCATCCTAATTCTTCCTAAAGCCAGCACTTCTGCCAAACACTTTATAGCATAATTTGCATCCAAATTATCTTATAGATATTACTTTATAACATAATTCGTTTGGCAACTTTCATATTTCAGGGCCAAAATTACTTTAATATCTGCCAAGCACTTTTACTATAAACTTTATGTCAGGTTTCTTATAAACTTCATCATATGTAGGGCTCATAATACTATATGCACATTTAATGCCTTTCATATGCTTCTTTTTTAAATTATTTGGAGATATTGGCTTAGATTAAAATATCTCCTTCATAATTTATACCTTTATATGTGAATAGCTTGCATCCTAATTCTTCCCAAAGCTGTCTTGATATAGGCTTCGTAAAATAGACTTAATGTCTTTTTTAGACCTATCTCTATGAATCTTTATACCTATGACATATGAAGTTTTACCTAAATTCGTCATATAAGTTTTGAGAAAAAAACTTTTATCTCATGTAACAAAGCTGAATCACTTCTTGCAAGGAGAAAATCGCCAACATATAAGACTAAAATTTTGACTTTACTCCTATTAACTTTAAGGTATAAACAATGATCAACATTTTAGTCAATGTTAAACCTTACATACCATTGGTGGGATGCTTACTTTAGTCTATGTATTGATCTTTTAAAGAAACCTCCAGGTAGAATCATAGATACCTCTTCTCAAGATCCCTATTCAAATAAGTTGTTTTCACCACCATTTAATGTAACTGTCAATCAAAATGTGCCACAAAGCTATGATAATTCTTAATAAACTTTCATAAAAATTAGAGAGAAAGTTTCATGGTAATCAATACATTTTTTGAGTAAAACCATTAACCCCAAGTCTAATCTCATATCATTTAATATTACCAAATAGTAATTTTACAAGTTACTAGACTGGATTATTAGCCATTGGTTCCATTTCTTTTATCATAGCTTTATGCCAAAGTATGAAAATTTCATTATTCATGGCTAGTGAAAACAAGGTCATCTTTATGTCTAATATCAAAATTAGACTTTTATAGGTACACAACTAAGTCATAGAAATGGCTAGTTTCTTACCCATTGGATCTCTTAATTCTATAATTATTTATACATTTTGTACACCTTTAGTCAATAAAATTAATGATTTATTGTAAAGGTTGTACTTGATTTAATTGCTCTCTAGTTAATTCTGTACGTTTGTTTTGAGAAACAATCAGGTCCTTTACAGAGGCCAATGTAAATAAATTTATTCCCCAATATCAATTTTATGAGAAAAGTCACTCCCATTAGACTCTTGATCCACAAGAAACTTAGCATTTTCAGCTTTAATAACTCTAATTGAATATGAGAGATATCTAAATCCTTTACCCCTCTAAGTTAATTACATAGCATATAACTGCTAACTATTCTTGGATCCAGTTTCTTTATGTTTAAGTTATAAGCCTTCACTTTAACTAAACAACCCAAGTTCGTAATGTCTTAAGCTGGATTCCAACTATTCCATAATTCTGAGAAAGCATTAGAAAACAATTTAGTTGAAACTTTGATAAAGATATCAATAGCAGTCTTAATGCATTAATCCATAAATTTAAGAGAAGGTGTATGATCTCTAAATATTATAGTGCTTTCTTTAGCTCTCTTAAGTAGACTTGTGAGTTTGTTTTTTCTTCAATGTAACTAATTTAAATGTCAAACTCAAGAGTTTTAAGAACTCTATCGTTGTCAATTCTCTTAAATTTTTATACGGAGGTGTAACACAATCTTTATACTACAACTTTGAAGGAGTTTTATATGTAGCACATCCTTATTACCAGAAATCATGTAAATAGCTAACAAACTTATTCTCACAATCAGGGTCCAAAATAATGATGAAAAATATAATAAAAAATTTTCTTTGAAATTTCAACAATAAAATTAAAAAAAAATTAAATTCAAAATTCTTTACCTAAGAAAATTTCCAAAACAAAAGATAAAACCCTTTTTAAGGTTTAAAACAAATCTTAATTTCAAAAATGATCGTAATAGTCCCTAGTGATTTCTATAATAGATGTTCTTCCCACTTTTTCTTTGGTTTCTTGACTTTATGAAATCTTAAATTGTTATATAAATATAATTTATTGAACATAAGTCTAGCCACCATATATTATTAGGAACATTACCAAAAGAGATTCATACAAAAGAGTTTACCTTTATTTTCGAGTCTTTTTTATACTTTAGGCAATATTTCCTTACATGTCAGAGTTAAAACAAAATGAAAGACTTGATGCCATTTTCTTTATTGGCATTTTTCCTTTTTCACCTTAACAACACATTTGCCTATTTATCACTCTTTATCTTGAGTCACTAGGCTAATTGAATTTAGTTTCTCATTCTTTAAACTCTTTTCCTCTTGAACACATATAACTGAGAGTTTATTAATAGACTATTTTCTTTATATATGTTTCTCATGGTCATACTCATTAGGAAAAAATAGTTGAATATGAAAGTGATAAAAAATTCACTCGAAGAACTCAGTTCTGAATATATAAGTTGAGCAACAATATCCCTCAAATCTCATAATGTGCTCATGCACAATTTTAGAATTATTTGCACTTTATTCCTAAAAGCTTTCTTAGCAGAGTAAAAGCCAAAACCTTATCAGATTTAACAATATAGTCTTTAGTGACTTTACAATAATCCTTAACCTTATAGCAATTAAGATGAAATCCCAAATTATTTTACTAATATAGATTTGATGTGTATCATCTTTAAATGGTTAGATTGCTCCCTCTGTACATCAAAATCTATTTTCCTCTTGCGTGCTTTATTTGTTGATGACAAGTTATCCACCCGAAACGCTAAGTCAAGATCCATATACTAAAAAATAACTTAATTTACTCCTTTATTAGAGTAATTTTTTATCACCAAATAGCATATTATTCTAGTAGCCTTATTAATCACAATAGTAAAAATTGCTCCAAAATGCAATGAACTATACTTTAATTGAATAAAATATTTTACATTCAAATGTAAATCCAAACCTTCCTATGGGTAAAGGTGCATCACGAATAAGAATTTACATAACTTTAATGATAAAATAATAACTTTAAAATACTAAAATTAAATAATTCATACCTATGTGCCTAGGAAAATTTAACTTTAATGTTATATTGTTCTATCCTTTAATCCTTTTACAAAATTAATTATTTCCCTGTGGTGCCAAATAACTAATTTTGTAGTCTAACACTTTATGGATGTTATTTTTCTTTAACTACTATTTTATCTAAATCAATTAACTCAAAATGCTATGATTACTCTTAAGTTAATGATATAGAACTTAATAATAATATCTGATGTGTATGCATAAAACTTATTACATATCACAAAAATATTCTTTATCGATGTCATTTTTTTATGTAGTTATTTAAAAGAAATTTTATTTTCAATAACTATCAGTTGACATCTAAATCAACCAACTTAAGATGCTATGGCTACTTTTAAGATAGTGATTTAGAACTTTAATAATGACATTCTTAATATATGCAGAATTTGTTATTGCATATTAATAATTACAATAGAATATAATATTAAATCATATTAACTTATTGCAATTATTAGCATAAATAATTATATATTAATGTCATCTTCCCTATTTAGTTATTTAAAGAAAATTTTATTTTCTATAACTACTAATTTAACTAAATCAATCAAACTTAAAATGCTATGGTTATTCCCAAGTAATTGATTTAGATTCTTTATAATACAAAATATATATATATATATGTACCTTATATAATTGCATACATGATTTAATAACTCAAATATAGACCAAATAAATTTATGACCTAAAACTTTATTGATGTTTACTATATATAGTTACTTAAAAAAATTTCTTATTTTAAATAACTACTAATTTATCTAAATCATATAACTTAAAATGCTTTGGCTAATACCCAGCTAGTGATTTAAAAATTGACATACTACAATAAAATTTCTATTTGTCATACTATAACTAATTTAAAAAATCATGACATAATATATGACATTCTTCTTAAGTCACATAAAAATATACGTAATATCATAAAGTATTTATTTCATGACATATGAATGTGCATATTTACATTGTAATTCTACTAACAAACTTTATCATACATATATGTACCTAAACTTTCGGTTAGGAGTCTGAATTTTTTGACACTAATCTAAGGAAAGTACATACTGCGAAAATATTCCCAACATATTAAAATATTTTATCATAAAATAAAATCATAGAATATTTTTGTATAAATATATTTATTATTTAATTAAAAACTAATATTAAATAATAAATATTTTACGTGACCTAAAAAATTTAGAAAAATTACTAAAAAAATCAAAAATCATAAAATATTTAGGTCTAAAAAAGCTGAGACCAAAATGGCCTTGACGCGTATGGGCTTCGACTAGGACTTTGTTCTAGCTTTTCTTCCTCCAGTCGAGTTGCGCATGACTCGACTGGATTTTTCTGACCCGCTCGAGTTTGCTTCTTGTTTAGCCCTACCCGGCTGGATTTTTTTGACCCGTTCGAGTCTGCTTGTTGTTTTTGTTCAGATTTTCGTGTTTGAATCTATATTTCATATAGTTAAAGACCTAAAAACATGATTTTATCCTAGATTTACATGACAGATGCATCAATTTTGATCAAAAACACAAAAATAATCATCAAACATTCAAGATCACTTGAATTCCATAAAACAATATCAAACCCATTTCAATACACCATAAATTTTTCTTGTCTTAATCATCTTTTCTTTAATTTTAAGGCTCAATAACACATATAAATGATTAATCTATTAAAATCCTCTAACGATTTTATTTTACATGAATTAATCAAGAATTTTGTGATTAAATTTTAATAAACAAAATATACATACAAATTCATGGTATATTCATGAAACATGTTTCGACGCATAAATACAAATTACGAGATCAATTATAGCATCTTAAAAATTCAATTTCATGCTTTTACTATATTTATTATAACTCGTTTATATTTAATACGAATTATTAATCATTTATGCATAAATAATATAAGCATAAAAAAGTTTGTTTTTAATGAATCTTACAGATGATCTTAAGAAAAATGCTTGAAAGCCTAGCTCTGATATCATTTGTAAGATTTAAATTAAGAACGTACCATTAGTCATTGTTAATTAAGAACACAATCTCACTCTAAATACATGAAAACGAACAACTTGTATAAGCTTTTTAGTTTATTTCTTTCTTAATAATTACCTTAAAATTGTGCACATACAATTTATATAGAAGACTAGGGACCTATATTAGAAGACTAATTAAAGTTATATTTTACTATCAAGGAGTCTGTATTCTAATTAGTTATTGAAGTAAAGTTTAACTCTTACCACTATAGTAGTTAAATTGAATTAGGATTTACTTTATAATTTTACCTTAATAATATAATTTAATTATCTTGGTCCATTGATTATCATATGGGTCACATCAAGTCCAACATTCCAACGATGCTTATTCCATGCACATAGACAAGAATCAAACCCTGGACCATCAGAAATTATTAGGTAGGCCTTTCTTACCACATCAGCAATGGTCATATCCAATTATATTACAACACGCAAGCAATTTTTTTACACATCATATCTGATTAAACAAGAAATTTTTAGATCACATGAACTGAAATTTCATAAACCTTATATATGTCTAGTCGTTATTTGCTATTGCTAATTCAAATCAAATTGTAAGCGAAAGGTCGAAATGATAGATGATGGGAAAGAAGGCAAAGTTGTGGACAATGTGGATGCTACTCGCCCCACTGAGCCCACCCGCGGGTGGTGGTTGTGGTTGTGCACACCTATACCACCACTACCACCACCACCACTAAATTTCATAAAACACTAACCTTAATGAAAACTCCATTTTTTGCTCTTCAACTAGTAGCCAGCCACATATTTCCCAATTGAAATCCCTTTTCTACTATTATTTTCACTAGTTTCTCGCTAAAATCGTGGATCTTGACCTTTTTCCTTTAGTTTTAGTTGATTTTGAACAGGTGTAGTGTTTTGGGTTTTGTCGTTGGCATGCGATGGTCATCAATGGTAGACGGTAACTTGCGATGAAAATAGTCAAATTCTATGTAAGGTAGTGATAAACGGCTAGATAAGGAGAGGGTAGAAAGAGAGTATTGAATTTCTTGTATTAGCTGCATATGACATGTAAAAAATTGCTCACGTGGTGTAATATAAGCGGAAAGGATCATTGCTAACATAGTAGGAAGGGTTTACCTAATAATTTCTCCTAGACCAGATGCTTAAGAAGCCTGAGTCCCTTCAACTCAGACCAACACCCAGTATATAATATTGGTTTCAAGTTACAACATCCTTAAAAAATGCCATGTGAATATGTAATATCTTTGGAATAAGTGATGATGAACACCCATCGGTGATTGACATAGTTAGGGCTATTTTCATTCCAATTTTGTATAAATGTTGAAATTTTCTGTAAGTTTAGATTTAGTTATATCTATAATCACTTTATATTATTTTACATTATTTCACTCTATTTTTTATTCATAATTTATAATTTAAGATAATTAAAAATATATATTATAATCTATTTATGAACAAAATTTTTAATATATATAATATTAGCATAGATTTTAATATATTTTACTATATACTAAAAATAAAAGAAGATATATAAAATATTTTAAGTAGTAAAATAGTTATTTTAAGGTTAATTTTTGATATATTGACTACTAAGAAATTTTTAACTTCTCAAGTGAAGTGAAGAAATTGCCATGCATTTAACTTTTTAAATTATTTTTTTTTTTCAACATATCAAATATGTGTTACTTTGTTAAATTTGCTAGAGTATAAAAACTTCATTAACAATTATGCAAGATAACTTCTTTGGAATATAAGATAAGAAAAGAATTATCAAGTGCCTGGAGCAAGATTTCTTGTGAGAATTTATCTATCAAGAGATGTGTATAAACCACTTAGGCTAAGCCTAAATATATACTTACACAAACACACATGTACACGAGATATTTATTAAAAATAAAAAAAATCGTATCTAATAATAAATATGTAGTTTTAAATAATTAATTTTGAAAATCAAGTGTTTAATCTTGTTAATTCATATAGTTGCACAAATGGTAGATAATCTTTTATTTGTGTGGGTCAAGTAGTATTATTTTAGCAATTGTTCTTACAAAAATGAAAACGCAATTTGTTGCAGTCCAGCCAAGATATGGGTTGAAATTCTCTCCATTATTATTCTAATCATTGTTATTTAAGATAACTTTAATCATCATTTATGAAATATGACTTTCATAATTCAAAAATAAATTCTTTACATATGAATGAGGTTGATGAATATAATAAAAGTAATTGATAAAAAAATAATGGAAGAGAATTCAACCCCTGAGATATGGACATATGTAGATGGAAAATCACCACTTGAAAGTTTAAAAGTATAATCCACCAGTACATCTCCAACACTAAAGAGAGATAAATGCATTGTATTTTGGTAGCATTTTTTGATGTATTTAATTCAATTATCTTTAATCCTTAATTGGAAGAATAAGGATTTAGGCCATATTTAACATTGTTTTTAGCTCCGCTTATGAGATTAAAAGTTATGCTTCACCGCAGATGCAATATTAAAAGTATAAAAAATTTTAGCTTTTATAGTTAAAATCATAGTTCGGCCCAAATCAAAAAGCTTGAAACTTTTGCAATTTGAAATATGGGTTTTAAATAAAATAACTTTATTATTTTCACTTTTTTATTATTTT
This sequence comes from Adansonia gregorii, assembly GCA_038382025.1. Taxonomy (NCBI): domain Eukaryota; kingdom Viridiplantae; phylum Streptophyta; class Magnoliopsida; order Malvales; family Malvaceae; genus Adansonia; species Adansonia gregorii. The sequence goes on along the minus strand of JBBYHO010000015.1, from coordinate 23,980,338 downwards.
AAACATGTCTTTTTTTTTCACATTTTAATTTCTCACAACACTTTTTCACAGTAATATTAAATATCTAAAAAATTTTAAACTACGTTTTCATCGCACTTTTCTCAATCAAACATTTTCAACAGCAATGCTACACTAGCCATTAGTGGCTCCATTAA
>JBBYHO010000015.1:23967854-23980083 GCA_038382025.1 Adansonia gregorii | reverse complement strand
GGTACTTCGTTCCAACTTTACCCATTTTTATTAAACCTGGCAATATTGGACATAATGCTATTACATAACATGAACACATCGAGGAAAAATAACTAAAATATGACACAAAAAAATGAACATGACATTAATGCACAAATATCTCAAAATCTATATAATATGAATTATTAACGTATCAAACTTTATATGAATATAAAATATCTTAAATATGATTATGATACTATAAAATACACGTATGAATATAATACAAATACATAGATCGTTAGGTCCATTTTTTATCCGTAAACTTTTAGATTAATGTTCATAACAACAATTTTTCATTCCCACCTCACTACCACTATTTTTTTTTATCTAAACACATTATCTTCTAATGTCATCATTACAACATTTTATTTAACCACTAATGCTGTTTTCAATTTCATCGAAATTAATCTCATCACCCATCCCAAACTAAGTCTTATTCTTTGAATTTTTCTTTGTTTGAACTTCATTTCCTTCTAAGGTAATATAATATAGGTTTAACTATAAAATTAACTCCTAAACTATACCATTTTTCTCACTTAGATACTTTACGAATTTTTGTTCCTAGTTTGGTACTTATATTACATTCTATTAGCAAATTTATCCCAAAATTCTAACATCACTAAAAAAGTAATGCTTTGAATTTTTCAAATAATAATAGTGCGGCATATGTTACTAACATTGCCATATGTCAAATCTAGTTGGTTGTTACTTGCCATATCATCATTAACTTAATAGCATTATGTGGAAGTGCCACACAAAATTATCTCTTACATATCAAACTGGAAATGAAAATTTATAAAATATTTAAATGAAAAAAAAGGTATAATTTAAGGATTTTTTAAACACCATTAAAAAAGTAACGCTTTGACTCTTTTCAAATAATAATAGTGCAGCACATGTTACTGACATTGCCATATGTCAAATCTAGTTAGTTGTTACTTACCACATCATCATTAACATAATAGCATTACGTGGAAGTGCCAAAATGTTTGATAAAATTATCTCTTAAATATCCAATTGAAAATGAAAATTTATAAAATACTTAAGTGAAAAAAAGTATAATTTAAAGATTTTTTAAATTAAGGCTACAAAGTAAGATAAAAAAGAAAGAATATCAATATAAACTCGGAAACTTTTAGCAACTGTTTCTTTAAATAATTAAAAATTCATATATATATATTCAATGCTGGCTATGGACAAGGAAGGGGTTGGTTTGGCAACTTAATACAAACAATTAAGATATGGCATAATTTATTACAAGCATCTAATTTTACTAAAAAAATGATGGTTAGGTTCCATTGCTTTGACAATTTTGAAATGCAAAACTTTTAATAAAGGTGATACAATTAAATCTAATTAAAGATATAATAAAGGTATTACATTTACGTTTAAAATTTTTAAATTTTTAAATTTAAATTTTATTTATACTAAATTATGTCACATCTAATCTGTGGATGATATAAAAAATTTTATGTAAAAATATCTATATATGAGCAATTTTTTACGGGAGTAATTGTTTCGAAGAAAATAGTGATTTTTGGAGGGAGTGGTAGTTTTTTTAAAAAGGTGGGAAACTTTTATTTAAAATATACATCATAAAAAAATTGAAAGGCATAATTACCCCTAAATATTATTATTTAATTTATAAATATTTATTTAACTTGTAATATCAACTCATTCAGAGCTTTACTCGATCATGAACATTCATTATTTGGGTGGATAAGAATATAAAAATTTTTTTATTTTATAATCATATGATTCGTGAGTAGTTTTCGAAATAATTAAAAAACATAAATATCCCTAAATTTATATTATTATTAATATTTTTAAAAGTTTTCAAGTAATTTTTTTAACTGAGTTAATGTCCAGTTAACATATAATACCAACTCAATCATTCCATAATAAGTATAGATTTATATAATAATACAAACACATGTATAGTATAGATTATAAGTATAGATTTATACAATAATACAGACACATGTATACGAAATTGACTTACATAAAAGAAGGCTAACAGCTATTCTTGATAATGTCATGCATTATATAAATACACAGCATTAATATAACTCAATAAAATTAATTAAAATATAAAATAAAAATATCACATAAATATATAAATATATTAAAATTGATATAATATAAATAATTTTAACATATTAAAATTTATAAAATATTTAATATTTTAAATAAAATAATAACGTATAAAAATATACGATAAAGCCAGGAAATAAACGTGCTACCGGATAAAATTTAAGCCTGACCATTTGTTTTCTTTCACCTTGGTACCCTCAAAAGTCTACTTCCAACTCAGTTGCAGTCAATATTTCACAACCATTCATTTCCCTCCACGTGTACTCGTCTATTTCCGCCACCGTTCTTCTTCTCACGGCACTGCCGGCTCTTCTCTTCCCCCCTGCTGCTCCCCGCACTTAAACCAAACATCTCCATCTAGTGACTTGAAAATAAAATAAAATAAAATAAAATAAATCTTCAATCATTTATATTAAATCATGATGAAAAAAATAAAAATATAGATTAAAAAATTATTAATTGTACATAATATTTTTTAAATAAAAAAGTAGAAGAGTAATATTTTTAAAAGTAAATTATTTATAACTTTGTTCATATAATGTAATGGTTTGATAATAATATTTTATTAATATCATTTTAATTAAATTAATATTAATTAATTTGTAACATTAAATTAAATTAAAAATTTTATGTCAACAGAGATTATTATATTAATAGTTTTATCAAAAAATTATTTAATTAATAGTTCCCTGCTGCTCATAGGTTAAATATGTTGGACAGTTTGTTTAATTTAATTGGTTCTTATTAAATTGATTTAAATAAAATTTTATAATTTAAATTATTATATAAATAATTACTAAATATTTTTATTTAAATTTTATTTTATATATTAATATAACAATAATTTTATTTTTATTATTATTTTAGATAACAATGCAAATATTCTAATTGACCAACTTAAATTTCAATAAAAAAAACTTCAACAGCTACATATCTAGTGTTTTTTTTAATTGTTTTTATTTAAATTTTCTCCAGCTTTTAGCCCCTTCAAAATCGTCTTTAGACAACCAAAGCAGTAACCACACTCACCGGATTATTTCTCTCCCGGGATACTCCGCCGAAATTCAAGCCAACGGCCATTTCTTTCAATCAACACGCCATCGTTCTATAGTATTATTTTGTAACCGTCTCACAAGTTGTTCGAGAAAATAAAAACCGAAAAACAAAAGAAACTCTCCAGTCTTCATTCTGGGAGCCATTAAAAGTTTAAATGCAACCGCCGTGCTCCGTCGCCGGGAACTTCCAATTCTTTCAATTTGTTAAATGAATTAAAAAGAGCAATTAATTCTTCTATGCATCCTTTTTGCTGTGTTTCCACTGTATCGGATCATTCACCAGTCAAACCTTTACCCGACCATGTCATCGCCATGGCTCCGCTTCCGCCTGTGACAACCGTAAGAACCACTTCCTCTTCCGCTCCTGCCTCCAGGTCCAACTCGGTCAGATCCATGGCCCAAATCCAGTGCCAGCACAATCACAATCAACATCATCGTAGTAGTAGCGTGGATTTGAATCGGATGAGCCAGAGGAACGGGACATCGTTACGAAGAAATGTTACGACGGCTCCGGCTCCTCCACCGCAAGTGGATGTGAAGATAAATAACATCGTAGGGAACGGGATATCGGGAGTGCTTTTCAAATGGGTGAATTACGGAAAAGGTTGGAAATCGAGATGGTTCGTATTGCAAGACGGTGTTTTATCATATTATAAAATCCATGGACCTGATAAGATCGTTGTTAGCCAAGAAACGGAAAGAGGATCCAAAGTTATCGGCGAAGAGTCTCTCCGTATTATCTCCCGCCATCGGAATTCCAATTCTCATCATTTTTTAACCCGTCGCAAACCCTTTGGTGAAGTCCACTTAAAGGTTAAAAAAAAAAAAAAGAAAAATGAATGAATAAAGAAAAACGAAAACAATTTTGATTTGATTGAATTATTGAATTATTGAATTATTGAATTTTCTCAGGTTTCCTCTATAAGGGAAAGTAGATCAGATGATAAGAGATTCTCGATCTTCACCGGAACTAAGAGGCTTCATTTACGAGCCGAGACGCGGGACGATCGTGTTGCGTGGATGGAGGCACTTCAGGCGGTTAAAGATATGTTCCCTAGGATGTCAAATAGCGAGCTCATGGCTCCGATGGACAATGTGGTGATTTCAACGGAGAAGTTGAGGCAACGGCTGATGCAGGAAGGGGTAAACGAATTGGCTGTCCAAGATAGCGAGCAGATTATGAGGGGTGAATTCACGGCATTGCAGAACCAGCTGGTGTTGCTAAAACAGAAACAATATCTTCTCATCGAGACCTTGCGTCAGTTAGAGGTACATGTTATCATAATTAGAATACAATATGCTATCGGCAGTCGTCATTCAATTTGAAAAGGTTGATTGATTCTTTTAAAACACATACATTTGCTCCCTATCTTTGGTTTTTTCTTTTGCATAGAAATTGTTAAAAGGTGTGGTTTTCAGGATACATTTGTGTATTTTTCATGATTGGTGTTTGTTGAATTTCAATTGGAGAAGGGTCAGTTGATGTAGGATTGGTATGTCGGTAGTCATCTTTATCTGCAATTCTTATTATTATTTTTTTTAAATCTTCTTTAAAGTGAATGATAGCTACTAATTTTCAGTCAATAGCTGCCCTTATCCCTAAAGATTAACTTCTAAAACAAAGTTTTTAGATTTTTTTTTTGCAGTCTTCTGCTAAGAAACTGTTATTTGTACTTTATTTTGTAGACAGAAAAAGTTGATCTGGAGAATACAGTGGTCGATGAGAGCCAAAATAAGTTGAATGATCTAGTGGCTTCTTCTATGATAAGGCAAGACAAATCTAGTGGTAAGATATTCGGCAGTCAAATTATTTATTGTAACTATTGGTGCCTTATTTTATGCTGGACTGTTTCTTATGTGCTGGGATTTGTGGTTGATGTTTATAATTGATGTTCACACATTTGCTATTAGTTCAGGAATTTTTTTTTCTATCAGTTATGCGCCAGGGTACTACCTGTGCCTATTTGTGGACAACTTATAATGTTTGTTAAGGAGAGTTTCATATATTATCTTGAGGCAGTTTTGTGTCAGCACACATGTCTGGATGGTTGCTTGGCAAACTGCACTTTTCAACTTGAATTCAAATAAAGGGCTTCTTATTACATTGCCAAACCATTAGTTGTTGATGTTGGCGCCTTATCTTTGTTATTGCTTGTTACTTGTTCTGTTTAATGAGTTTATTCTTTCTTCTATCAATTTCACGTCATTATCTTGGTTCTTGTCCCTTTTCTTATGCGTTTTTTTCTCCCTTTTAATAAATCTTAAGCATAGAGATGCACTCCCAGATAGGCAGGAGCATGATTTAGGCGTGGTCTCTATGGTCTTCCCTCCCTTAGGGGAGACGACATGACCATCGGCCATAGCCCATGCTTGTTCTGTTCTGGAGCTGACTTACTAAAATAGTTATAGTGCTGATTGCTTGGTTATATAAATTGCTTGTGCTTTCTACTTTGGTTTCATTTGCATTCAAATCATTGTTATTATTTTATTGTTTTCATAGCATAGATATCTTCGATTGATTTTTTTTTTTTTCTTTTCTCTTTGTTCAAATTCTTACTCAGAAGGAAGTGTAACTGAGACAGATGATGATGATAATGAAAGAATTGACGCTGCAGACGAAGAAAGTGATGAAGATGACCATACTTTCTTCGATACTCGTGACTTTTTGTCATCAAGTTCTTTCAAAAGCAATGGATCTGATTTCCGGACATCATCTTTCTCTTCTGATGATGAAGGTATTAATGCTGTTGATTCTGAAGATGACGTTGATCCGTACATCAAATCAGTTGGAAGTAACTTTGCTTACATCAAACGGCGAAAAAAGTTGCCTGACCCGGTTGAAAAGGAGAGAGGTGTAAGTCTTTGGTCAATGATTAAGGATAATATCGGAAAAGACCTTGCAAAAGTTTGTCTTCCTGTTTACTTCAATGAGCCTCTCTCTTCTCTTCAAAAGTGTTTTGAGGATTTGGAATATTCGTATCTGCTTGATCGTGCATATGAGTGGGGGAAAAGGGTGAGTATATGAACATATTTTTTTAATTTTAGAGAACATATAATTGGTTGCAATATGAAGTTTTCCTACTCTAAGATCGCATCACTTCCTTCTTTATTGTAGTTATAATATACATCAGGGCGTTACCTTATTTTTTTCCCCTCTTTTCTCTCTTGTACACTTGACCGTGCAAAAGGCTAGCTGCAGTGCTTATAGTTTATGGCCTTTGTAAACTTTGACAATCTGAATCTTTGGCCAGATTCCCCTGAAACTCATTATTTTTCCCTCAAAACTTGCAGGGGAATAACCTCATGAGAATCCTTAATGTGGCTGCATTTGCTGTGTCTGGATATTCTTCAACAGAAGGAAGAATTTGCAAACCCTTTAATCCATTATTAGGGGAAACATATGAGGCTGACTTCCCAGATAAAGGCATACGCTTCTTCTCAGAGAAGGTTTATCTGTACTCAAGATATAGAGTACACTATCCTTGTTGTCTACTTTATGTTTTTCTGCACATCGTCATTCAAACATTAAAGCATATTAACCTTTCTTTAAAGGTCAAAGGTTTGACATATGCCTGGTTCACCTGGCCAGTCTAGAGTGCAACTTTAACAGTCAAGTTCAGTATGCACAAAACTTTAGAACTTTTTTCATGTGAAAATCCCAGAATTAGGAATATTGCCCTTAATTTTGACTTCGCATTTTCGATTGCGTTCATTTCACTTTGTTATTACAATGATATGAAATTGAAACTCGTTTGCTAGGTCTGATGTCAAAATCGCTGTACCGCACGAGCAGTGCAAATTTAATTTGTTATTGATCCTTTGGTTTACAGAAAGGCAGAGTGAGGATTTCCCTTTTTAGCTTGCCTCTCTTTGTTCTTTTTCTGTTGTTTCCTTTTTTATTTTTGGTCTTAATTCTCATCGAAAAGCTTGCCAAGTCAAAAACCTTGTTTTGGATTCAATCTCAGTAGAGCAAATATTTAGGGTGGTTGGAATAAGGTAGCACAATTAGTAGATCATCACCTAAAATGGGTGGCCAACTATAAATGAAGCTATTGGCTTCGTATCCATTGGTTGAATCAACCTTGTAATTCTAAATTTGGTGGGAAGGAAACAGGACTGTGTGCTATAGACTTTGAATTGCATGATAAAACAAATGTAGTTAATAGATAATCTTAGACATTAACTTATACATTTGTGTTAATAAGTAGGAATATTAATAGACATCAATATCCTTTGCACTATTTAGGATACTGGGAAAAAGAACAGCACAGTGGCTAGCATTTTTTTAATATGAGTTCAAGTTTTTATGCTATTTTATTGTTTCTATTTTAATGCTATCTATGAAGTTGCTGATATTTTTTCCCTTTTTGGTGTCAGGTCAGTCATCATCCCATGATCGTAGCATGTTATTGTCAGGGTACAGGATGGAAATTGTGGGGTGATAGCAATTTAAAGAGCAAATTTTGGGGTCGCTCAATTCAGCTGGATCCTGTTGGTGTGTTGACCTTGGAGTTTGAAGATGGAGAAGTGTTCCGGTGGAGTAAGGTATAACTCCAAAAGTTAAAGAACAAATATGCATATATGTATATGTACATTCGTTGTATACAATTTTAAAATGGACTTTCTTTTGCCAGGTGACAACATCAATATACAATCTCATACTGGGAAAGTTGTACTGTGACCACTACGGCACTATGCGAATAGAGGGGAATCATGAATATTCGTGTAAGCTGAAATTCAAGGAGCAATCTATCCTAGATAGAAATCCTCACCAGGTAATCTTTCATCTTCCTCAAAATAATCAATTTAGGAAATCATATCAACTCTCATTTTACTAGAATTAAGATATTATTCTATTATCCTTTTTTAAATCATCATTGACATTTATCAGTTTTTAAAACTTTATTGCACTTTAGGTACATGGTGTAGCTCAAGATAGAAACGGAAAGACAGTGGCTACATTATTTGGAAAATGGGATGAGAGCATGCATTATGTGAATGGAGATTGTTCTGCAAAGGGAAAAGGACAAGACTCTTTATCCGAAACCCATCTGCTTTGGAAGCGGAGCAAGCCTTCTAAATATCCCACCAGATATAACTTAACACGTTTTGCCATCACATTGAATGAGCTCACTCCTGGTCTGAAGGTGATTGTTATAATAGTGTTGATTTGATTATAAATTGGGCAGCCATCTAATGCCTTAAGCGGGTGGTATGAAATTCCATTCTAGTCTGTCATTTCTTTCAGACACGTTATCTTTATATCTATCTATCTATATCTATATATATATATATATATTCATATATTCCATTGTATTTTTGGGTTACCCTACCATTCTTGCATTACGATATTATAACTAGTACTTTGAATGCCACCTCCCTTGGGTGCTTCCAAGACTAATCATTTAATTTGTGGTAAATAATTTTTTGGTCTCAAAGACCGGATCCATCTGTTTCTATTTGAAAATATAAGAATTAACTGGAATTTTTGAAGCCAATGCAAGGCCTAGATATCCCCTATGAACTGCTTGCAGTAATTGGGATGTTGATTTTAGTCTCCTTGATTTATTCAGGAAAAGTTGCCTCCTACAGATTCAAGGCTGAGACCTGATCAAAGGTATCTGGAAAATGGGGAGTATGAAATGGCAAATTCAGAGAAGTTGCGGTTGGAGCAGCGGCAACGACAGGTCAGTTTTTTTCCCCCTTTTCCGCATTGTTGTCAATTCCATGCGTCGACAGTGCAAATTGGCTAGCGGAAGAGTTTGAGAGTCCAGGAACTATCGATTTTTAATTACATCTGGATGGTGTATTGGTTAGTGAGGCACACAGATGACCACGAAAATTTTCTTGGTTTTGGTATTTTAGGACACCATGAAGCAAACGCTCAAACCAAAGTTGTGCTTCTGGACTCCTAGATGAGAATGAAAGCTTAATGACATAATCATTCCAAGGCTTTTTAAAACTGACCGGCAAATACCAATAATGTACTAAAAGCAATACCATGAGTGGTGCATATGAAGGAATAGGAGCATCACGAAACATTATCAATGTTTAATGTTTTAAATTCGCCATACATGTAGAGATAAACTGTGACTATATTGCTTAGAATGAGGTGTGAATGTCGGACACAGATATATTTAATTTTTTTTTCAAGATTTCAATATATTTGGAGAGTCCTTTAGGATCATATCCCCATACCCATATTTGGATATACATCAGATACAGTTGCCAGATACAGATACTTCCAGAAAAATGAAGAGTCGTAGCAACATAGCATAGCTTTAAGAAACTAGGGCACTACACCACTGTGGAAACAATAATATCTGGCATGACATGTTCTTAAAAAGTTTCGTCTCATAATCCATCTAGCAGTTGAACCAACTGCTCACTAGAATATCAATAGGACCCTCCCATTAATGTAACTTTCATAATCAATGTATGGTGTAAACAATGTCTCTTCAGATTGCTTTATGTCTCTTCAGATTGCTTTCTTTCTCCCAACCTTATACATATCCATAAGCAGAGATTTTATCCTAAATCCTGCGTATGAAAACAATACAAATATTATTATTTCCAATTTCGGATTCAGGCTCGGAAGATGCAAGAGAGAGGTTGGAAGCCGAGGTGGTTTGCAAAGGATAAATATAGTGATTCATATCGATATATTGGTGGATATTGGGAGGCTAGAGAGCGTGGGGAATGGGATTCGTGTCCTGATATTTTTGGCCAAATCCCTTCCGATCAGCTCCTTGACTAAAACCACAAGGTGCCTTTCTTTTCCTTTCTTGATTCTTCTTCAATTTTTTTGATGGGGCACACGTCATGGACCAAAAGTCCGGAGTTCAAATGCCGCATAGGTGTAAAACTCAAATCTCGACCCGTGACATACACATCAACTGGGTTAAGACTCAGGTTGCCCCAACAGCAACAATGTGAGTAGATTAAAAAGGTTTTTTAGAAAGATAATAGAAGAATATTGTTTCTTTTTTTTTTCTTCCATCTTGATTCTCAGTTCATGTCTGATGATGCGATTGTGACCCAAAACCAAGAATTTGGGTTATGATCGCGGAATTTTCGTTGTAACAAAAGAATATAAGAGAAATTTCCCAAAACTCTAGTTCTAAAGCAAAGTTTTAAGTAAAATAATATCTTAGTCAAATTTATGGGAACTATGATGATGATGATAATAACAATAACTTAGAAGTTGATTGAATAGAGAAAAGTGGTAGTCAGATTCCCGCTATTCCAGTGGAGAGGATTATTTGTCCAGCAAAGAAAACGAAAGTACTTGTCTATATTATTTGAATTTTTTTATTTTTTATAATATTCATGCTTAATATTAATGTTTGGTATATATTCAAATATAGGTATAAAATGTATTTTTTAAATATATGAAAAATATAGAAAAAATTAATCATATTTGTACCTAATAAATCTATCCAAAAATCGGGTTACCCGTTTGATTCAATAGATCTGATTATATTAGTCATATCTTGGACAAAGATTTTGTCAATTAAGAATAACCTCAATTGGAATTACAATTTAATAATAATCTTTTATATAATCTTATTATATTTTGATAAAAAAATACGTCATTGAATTTGAATCAATTCGAGTTTAAATAAAAGAATAAAATAATCAGATAACAATCTAACTTGACCAATGATATAAATACGAGTTGAGATTTAAGAGGATGGATGGTCCCAGGGGACAATGAGAGGAAATGAAGTGAACTGCAGAGTGGCACAAAGTCGATGGTCCCAAGTAATGGGTTTAGTATTTTGTTTTCTCAAATGAAGACAAGAATTAATGAGCAAGAAACAATAATACAAACCTAGAACTTGTCTTTTTCTTTTTCTTTTTGTTCTCTATTTTTTTAATGTCCCTGAGAAACTTTTGGATTAACAACAGACACCCCAATGTTTTTATTAACTTAAAGTAAATACTTGGTCTGTAAGTTGTTCACTGTCTTGGAAAATTGAACTGACTTGTCTGCCAATTCATTTTAATACTCATCATCATGAATTTTTTTTTTTTAAACCGTCAGCATTCGATAATTATTTTAAATTTTGAATATTTTAAAATTAAATTTAATAAAAAAATTTTTAATATTTATTTTTTATTTATAATACTCAATATTAAGATATTGTTTAAGAGGAATGATTTCCTGTTTGACCCAACAAGAGGCGATGATCATCATGAATATCCTTGAATCCCAGTAATTCTTCCAACGACAACTGAGGCCTAGCCTACCCTACCAAATCTTTCACCGTCATTTCCATTTTCCTTTTGTTCAGAGTTTCAGAGACCACTCTATATTTTCTGTAATTTTATTTTCTTTAAAATATTTAGATTTGAAATTATCTATATTTTAAAATAAATATTAAAAAAAAATCTTTTAAGTATATATATAATTTTAAAATTAAAAAAAATTAAATATAGTCATATTCCAATCCTACCCTCAACTTTAGTTCAAGGATAATATTAAACTCTCCGTTCCTGTTACTATTACTATATCTTCCAATAAAAGGGAGTAATAATATTAATATATATACATATGTGGAGTGGGTCCTTTGACCAATCAATAACTCTATATTATACAGATGGATTCAGCTTAGCTCAGCTCAGCTCAAGGTTATAATAATAACGTTTAAAGTTTATAAAAGAAAAAAAAAAGGCCATGAAATCTTTGTTTTAGAGATGGTGACGCAACGAGAATTTGGAATTTGATTTGTGACAGAGGGAGGAAGATCTCATCTCCCCGACCCTCAGCTGTTATTCTGCTGCCAATGTAATTATTGTTCTTTGTTCTTTTATTTTTTTATTTTTTATTCTACTTTTCTATCAAATATCAATCATCTTAAATAAATAAAATAAATATCAATCCTTATTTATCTACGTTAAGGTGTAAAAATAAATTAAATATATAATTGTTATTAAATTTTATTAAATTTTATGAAAATAATTAATTATATATATAATGTTTTTAAGATAAATAAAAATATTTAATAAATATTTATATATGTTTTTTAAAAAATAAAAATATAGATGGTGATACG
>JBBYHO010000015.1:23902887-23917156 GCA_038382025.1 Adansonia gregorii | reverse complement strand
AATATGTTAGGAGCTATATATTTCATGTTGGTTATATATTAGATTTTGATCATATATACACGTCAATACCATAGGTGTCTTCTGTAAATAAAGTAATTAAGTTCAATTAGTTAAAGCAGAGAATGTCTTACAAATTGCTGTAGAGCATAACACATGGTTTGAAACAGCCCCGATGGTGCCAGGTTATTGTTTATAGTGTGCTTGATGGTGGCTTACAGAGAACTGGATCAGATCTAACTAAATGAACTGAATTTTGATTCCTTCACAAACATGGAAAAAGAATAAATAAATTTGGAAGTCGAAGTTTAATATTCAGCAATCGATCCTATTAGCAATGGCAACACATGATAGCCACTCACAGTCAGAGTCGGGAGTGTATCTATGTCAATTTTTTTTTTTTCCCATTTTTCTCCTGTTGAGAATGCTTACTCGCTGCTAAGGCACATGTTTTTCAAAGAGAAAGGAAATGAAAGAGAAAGAAAATGATCAAATATACAATTAGTAAACCTGGATCTGGCTATCTATGTTTCGTATTATATTTGTGTTAATTTTTGTACTATAATCATGTTTTTAAATGTTATATATATTTATATAGATTTTGTTATGTCAATAAATTGTTCTATATTTTTACCCAAACATGACAGCCATCACAGCCTACACCCATGTATAAATAGTTGTAAAGGCTAATTCAAAGCAAGAGAAAACACTGAAACTCTATGCATTTCACTAGCTTTTTTTTCCCAAACCTTTGGGCATATGATATTTTACGGACTTAAATATCGGAGCATGTTTCAAAGACATAACTTTCAATGCACCTCAAACATTGTTATTGTCTTTTACTGCCCCTCATCAACTTTCACCTAGCAAATCCAAAAGTTTAAACTCAATTACCCAAAGACCTGACCAGAGTCCAACCGTTTTCTTTTCTGATCTTTCTTTCGAAAATGGAGGAAATTTCCATCTCTCAAAATTTTTTATTTTTTGTAAAAGACACTATTTTTTTCATCTCGAAATAAAACACCCTATGTTTGCTACAACCATGTTACTCGACTTTTTTATTTTTCTCTATCCAACGTATATCCAGACATAAATATGAGGATATAGCTCTCCAAATGCATTAAAAAAAAACTTAGAAAAATTGAGCACACTCATGTGGGATACATGCCTGTGTCTGACACACCCCCGAATCTGAGTAACTTGACAACAATATATACCTAACTTCGCCAATAATCACTCGGCTGCATGGCAAGAGGTTTTAATAGCACGAGGGTTTAAGTTCAAGTCCTGGCACCCCTACCCGAAGCAGAAAAAACATAAGAGATAATGACATAAATCCTCACTTCAGTTCCAACTCACGAGTCATTACTCATTACGCAAGTTTGTTAAGAAGCAGAGTACTTAAGTTTCTCGAGTTTTTTTTGGACAGCAAAGCTTATAGCATTGAGAAAGAATTCTACGATTCCACCGCCGAACCAGAAGAAGGTGTATGTATGTAAAAAGTCAGTCTCCGCTATGAGATTTCCTTATACAAAGGCTATACTCTTCTTCTTTCTCTAGACAGAAATGTCGAGGAAAGTCGTATTTCTACCTAATCTGTTGCCTAGACAACAACAAAGCAAAGAAAGAATATTCAGTTAACTAACCCGTAGGTTGCAGACCTCAAAATAAGACACCTAGAATGTGCACCGCTGCTTTCCAATTGTGTTGATTCTACTTGATGTCCTGCAGAACAGATACCTTTGATAATCGCCAGTCATTCTCGAGATTTTTGCAAGAATTTGCAAATTTAATGAATGCGTAAAGAAAGCATGTTTCGAATGTGACCAACCTAAATGTACACATTCATGAACTAAGGAGTCAGCTGCGTACCGTGGAGAGTGATACAGGGTTAAAGGGCACAGAAAATTGGGATGACTGCTCAACCGAATCAAACAAAGAGTTTCATCCAAGCTATGGCAGTTTGAGATAACTTGCCCTCTCGATTGTCAAGCTAAGTGATCTTGGCTGGATAGAACCATCCTTGATGCCATCAATCAATTCCTGGATTACACATCAATAAATTTTATGTAAAACAGCCATAACGATCACAAATGAAATTTTAGATAGTTGTTCTGTTCAAAACTTTAGCCTGACAATTTATTTCTTACCTTTGAAGCCTGAAAGCTTGTGGATGGACCTAGGGTATGATTTCAGACTTCCTATCCCAAAATCATCCATCTCCTTGCAAGAAATTGCAGGAATAAACTTCACAGACGTAGATTATTAACATAAAAAAGTATTTAGGCCTTGAGCAAAAGTTTGTTGTTGCCACCTTGCAGCTCTCATGTTGTTCATCTTAGGACAATTATTTTCCATTAGTCTGGCACCGACTTGTCATAAATTGTGTCTGGCTGAACAGATTAATATCAAGAGCTACTGCGCTCAATCCTTTAGGAGCCAAGAGCTCTTCATGAATTTCAATCAAAAGGATTAGATATAAAGTTTTGATTCCAGGCACTTCACTGTGCACTAACAATTTGTAGGCAAACAACCAATGGCTAGGAATCTTTTTTCCCCATAGCACCAGCAGAATTTTGCTTCTCATTATACCATATTGCCAGGCATCTCTAGATTTATCACCTGATTGATCAAAATCATCCAAGGAAGTCTCCAGAAGTGGCTTAAATAGCCGATAATTCCCATTCCTAGAAATTAATGTTGTGCCTGACTTGTCTTCATCTTCTGATTGTGTTCCTGACCTGGAGTCCATGTGCATATCTAATGATCTATGTCTCGGTCCAGCAGACCTTAAAACCCCTCATATTAGAAGCCTTATCCTGTGACAGAGAGTAATCAAGCCCCCTTGGCCCTGAAAAAGTTTTGGAGGTCCTTAGGAAGTCCTTGGGAGGGAATCCATGTCCGCACAACATTTCCTCGTTTCGGCATCAGCAATTAAGGCTGCCCAGTCATCAGATTGCACCAAAGCATTAGCATTACCCATAACCTGTTCAAACATCAATGTCAATTTCCAAAAATAAACACAACTTGAAGCAGTTGGAGGATGATCTGAGCTAGAATGTAATAGCATAGAAGATTAGAAGAACGAACTCATACCCATAAAGCCCTTCTGGCACGAGTAAGAGCAACGTTCATTCGACAAATGTCGGCAACAGAGCCCGCTCCGTGACTTGAGGCATGGACACAAGACATGATAATAACATCACGTTCCTGACCCTGGAAAGCATCTACAGTATTAATTAATATAGATTCTTCCCTTCCTCTGATTTTATAACACTCAAATTCACGTTGTAGGCATTTTAGTTGCAGCTTGTATGGTGTGATTATACCCACTGTGATCTTTGGGTGATCTTTGGCACACCCAAAGATTTTATAGTTTTCCACAGAAGTTCATACAAGCGCAAACAAAACACTGCTTCATGCGCATTCTGATATGAAACAGATCCACCTCTATTAGACTCCCAGCCATGGGTAATATCATAGAATAAACAAGGTTTAAGTAATAGGTCCCCGTAATAAACCTCCTCAGGTAAGTTGGCAACACTTGCATCATCATTAAGACATTCTTGCTAAAAGTACCTAGAGGGAAAATCCCTAATTTGGGGTTGCGTCCTATATTGCACAGCTAACAACATAGTTGGGCATCATGCTCGCTGGAACCTTTCCTTCTACTGTACAACAGGGTCCCAGCAGCTTTGCTGGTGACTGTTGCAGGAAGCTGGTGGGGATCCCCAACAAGTACGCATCTTGCTGCACCAAGAGAAAGGGGAGGAAGTACTGCAACTTCGCTGGCTTAAGCAGCCTCATCAATGACAACCAACCATATCAAAACCATGGGTAAGGCGGGAGAAACTTACGACCACTATTTGAGACAGTAGTGAAAACAATCTCAGCCTCATTGGCAAAACTCGCTTCAAGGTTAGCACGGGCTTCTTCTAAGTTGAAGTACTGTCGATACGGAACCTCGCTTCTATGATGAGAAGGCGAGACATCTCAACTAGAATCTTGTCTCTATTTTACAACTACAGCCAGGTTCTTCAACAATGCATCCCGGTTCTGGTCCCGAGAAACAAGAATATCAGGGTCAACACCAACAGATCCTTGGGACCGAATAGCAGCAGCCGCAGCAGTAAGTTCCCTTCGAAGAGCAGCTATCTGGTGAGATAACATAGCTTCACGAGCGCTCAAATTGTGCATATGTCCTAAAATTTCTTCACAACTGTTGAGCAGAAGTTGTTCGGTTCTCCGCTCAACAGAAACTGCCAGGGCAGCCCATGTTTGAGAGTCTACCCCAACTCGGGCCACATCAGGACAGTAGGTTTTCATCTTACCGTCAATAAATCCTCAACCAAGAACACGTGCAAGAAGCTCATCAGTTGCAGCATTAGAAGGAACACAAACTAACATTCTGGGTTTTGGGCAGAGTTTTGGAAGGTTTCGGAAAAGATTCTGGTCCATGTTATGGAGGACTTCATCAATCAATTCCATTGCAACACTGTCAGGATTGCTCTCATCAGTTTGCTTATAGCTCTTAGGAGCTAATCTCTTAAGCAAAGAGGTAGAATAGTATTGATATTGAACCAGATGGATAGCATTTAGCATCCCCCAGACTGTACATTTCTTATCTGTTACAGGAGGCCCTTGAACAAGTGTAAAAGGCCATGGCTCTTGCTTCTTCGTCACCCCACTACTTGTTCCAGCAGCTGTATGCGCAGCTGCCCACTGGATTGCTGCAAGCTGAGGCCCGTTAAAAGTCCTTTGTAAATAATCAACAAAATTTGGTGTGAAGCATTCGGGCATAGGAGTTTGCTGCTCGTATTTTGGAAAGTCATCTGGACTCGGTTTAAGGATAGCAGTTTGCATCTGTGCACAAGATAAACTTTGTTAAACCTAGTAAGATGCATCAAGCAACAAGAACTTCATCTGGCCACAGAAATTTTAAAAAATGATAATAATAAATACGTACTTGGGAATTAAGACGACAAAATGCATGCAATGCCGCATACTCATGCTGGGTGGTTGCAAGAGATCCAAGAACAGTTAGATACCAGTAGCCCTGGGTTGAAGTTTCTGCAGAATGTGATCGTCATCAACCTTGCTGCCAATAACAATATGTTATTTTGACACTAAAACACAAAAGGGAAAACAATAATGCTAGTGACAATTTGGTTAGGCTTTTGTAACAATTGATAGTAGTACAAGAGCCTAAGGAAACAAGTTCATTCAAAACCACACAAAATCAATAAGAGATATTACTCTAATTACCTGTTTGAATCATAGGAATCACCAACCTAAAAGTGAAGGATTGCACCAAGAGGATCACGATTATCAATGGGAAAGTGTCGCCTAACAGTACCAACCACACGTCCAGTAACCTCAGCCTCCCCATCTTCTTCGATTGAAGAGGTGTTGTTCTGCTCGTTTCTAACTGCTTGATGCAAGAAATATACATTCCTAGGACATATATAATTTGTAATTATTATTCCTATATAAATCTGAAAAGAAGTCATATTCCAGTATAATACCTGATCCAGGCCTTGGGGCCGACAAAACTGCAACATCACCCTCCTTGAATACCCACTTGCACTCATTACCAGGAAGAATTATCACATCATACCATCCTAAACCAAAAGGAAATTTTCTGCCAATTAATAATACTAGTAGAGAGATTTATTCTCCATCCCAAAAATAATTAAGGAAGGATAGGACACAGAATAAGGATATAAAGTTTTTCGTCGGATGAGACCGAGAACCGTTAGATGTCTATCAAAGAGCTTCGAGTGACTTGATTCTTTGCTCTTCGACAGCCCAAACAAGTCACTCGAAGCTCCTCTGGCGCGGTCCTTGACCTTGTTTCTACTCTGGAACCAAAAATTTATCCAGAATCAAAAGTTGAAACCATAATTGTCAAATTTACTAAATCCCGTCACCTACACTAACTACTTTATCAAGTGTGATAATAACTACAAAGATGTAGACTAAGAAGAGCTATAAAGCACTTTTACCTCTTTCTCGCCTTAATGCTTTTGATATGGACCATTGTATATCTCTCGATGCTAATTCGGCTAACTCTTCCCACGTGCGGTACAGTTGTGCATTACATTCCTCAAAAGGCACAAATACTCTGACATACTCTTCTACAGATTCAAACCACATGGGAACACACTGGAGTTCAGTATCCTCTGATGTATGAAGTGATAAAATTAATTAAGGGCTAAAGGTCCACAAAAATTTAATAAATAAACGAAGCAGAAGATAAAACAAACAAGATAGAGATGAACAACCTATCATCAAAACTAACAGACTATCATAACACGGTGATTACTTACACATTAACTAGAAATGATGCAGATAAATATAAATATAATATAATATAAATTATTTAAATCAAGATCTTAAATATAAAATATAATACATTATTAAATATATTTCAATAGTTTTATATTTATTAAATAAGTTGTGTTCATATTGTATTTTATATTATATTTAAAATTACTATTCAAATGATCGATACTTGCTTATTTTTAAAAAATTCAAGATCAAGTAATCTTCAAAAGAATAAAATTATAAAAAAAAAAAGCTTAATAATCATGTACTCATGAGTCAACAAACATTCCTTTCTATCTCCAATTTACAAAAAAATGCAAAAATATCCTCGTACCCATGTCAAATATTTACATGATCATGAATTATTTTCCTCTAAATTTGGTGTCATTTTAGATTTAATCTTCGTACTAATTTATTGAAGTTTCAGAAAAGGTTAATGTATCAATTGCTCTCCGAATTATATTATTTTTCACTATCTGATATCTAAAGAAAAACATTCATAATTAAGTTTTTAAATTTTATTTTTGTTGAATACTTTAATTTAGGGCTTAACGGTACTTACATGTAATTTTTTCTGACCAATAAAATCATAATACGTGATTTTGCTGACACATCAGCATTTTTGAAAATCTTAACCCTTTTAGAAATTATATTTGTTATATCATGTAGAATTTTGGCATCTTCAACTCATTTTTTCACTAGTCAAATTTTAAATTTTAACTAAACACATTTAGTATAGAAGTGTTTATAGATTATGTCAGACCATTGTCTAATTTTTTTAAATATTCTTTGCTCAAGTTCATGTATGAAATCTTGAAGCAAAAATTAATTAGATTACAAAAATTTATAAAATATGCTATAAACATAGCAACGAAAATATAAAAATAAAGATAATCCGTTACTCCCTAAACAAGATCATCTTGTATGATTTTGATCAATCTTTTATATCAAGAAACCTAAAGCTCAATTCAAGATTTAACCCTATGTCAATCTTGAGAAGACTTTCAACAATTCTATGAGCCAATTACATGAATTCACTAAGCTTAGTTGTCGTAAATCAAAGCTGTCCAAGTGTCTAGCCTCTATCGATTATTCATACAGGTGACTTAGAAAACCTTCAATAAAGAAAAAACTTTGTTGGTGAAAGTCATGTTAGCAGCTAAGGTTTCAATAAACCTTCCACTTGTACTTAGAACATCTTGATTCAATAATCAAAACAAAGAAGAAAGCAATTTTTCTCTAAGAAAAGTGAAGATTCCATAATCATTTCCTAAGGAAGTTGAAGGGAAACACAAACTATAATTTTTAGGATCTCTTGGCCAATTTTCTAAGTGCAATCTCATGTACATGGGACACCAAAGATAGGTTTATATAGTTACAGGTTTAAACTTTTAATTTCTAAGAAATTACAATTTTGCTCCTGGCCCGCATGAACTTATTCAGATTGGGCCTAAGTAATTGTTACTTGTATTAGATATATAAGCCTAGTCTCAATTTAATATCTACTAATTACTCTTATGTGTGTGAGCCATTAGGCCTTTATCATATTGGCAAAAATATAAAAATAACCAAATTATGAATATTTTATATTTATAGACCAAGATTGAGATTTAAGAATGCATCATGGCCATCCAACATGCTGAAAGTGTCAACATGATTTTAATAAGCCTTTTAGTGGTCAGTATCTCAATGTAATAAATATTCTTTCATCATATATCCTAGAATTAGCAAGAGCATGGTTCACTGTCTACTCTTAGCTTATTTTATATTAGTATGCAATCGTTATGTGTTAACTCTATAATCAATATTTTCTTGACCAACGATTTTGAGTTAACACGGGCCAAGTACATGTGAGATATGTCCTTTTATATCACTCATAGTGATGATTCCTGTCTAGACCACTCATTCACCTACCATATGCTTTATGTTGTAGTCAAAACAACCCTACCATAAGCATCCATCTATTATAGACTCGTTTACGAATCAAAGCATGACAATCCTTATACGAGATGACTTGGTGTGTCATAAGTATAAAGATCACTTAGACTATTGAAACATGAGAGTATTTCCATGAACAATTGAGTGAAATACCAAATGAAACTCTTATGGCGGGTCATGTTTAGTTAGTTTGTTACTACAACAAGCACCCATATGATGTCCTCAAGTATCTCTATATTTTAACTTATGATATCAATTGCATGTATCCTATGCATAAAGACTTACGTATGCCGATCTTTGTGCATTGTCAACGCCTTGTCTTGACAACATGATGATTGAGAACATTATGGAAACATGACTTTAAGGCATAGGGATCTCATAATTGCAACTTTTTATAATTTTCTTACAAAGACAACGTGTTTCATGAGCTTTATCTACATAAGATATTTATAATAATAATAATACCATTAAATCTTATTGCTAAAGAAATACCTTTATAACATTAATTAAATATAACTTTAATTATATGAAATCACTAACTGCTAATGCTTTACAAGTCATAATGTTTGGCTTGCAGGGCTTACACCAACAGTCTCCCACTAGAAGTAAAGCTAATCGCCCATTTGTATAGTCCCATGCCCTCCATATGACGATCACGTTTCTACTAGGATAGAACTTTAGTGAAAGGATCAGCTAAGTTCTCTTCGATGGGTACTCATTCCATTCTAACATCACGTCTCTTAATAATATCTTTAACAAGGAATATCATCATAACACATGTTTGGATTTGTGATGAGACCTTAGTTCCTTAGCTCGTGCTATGGCTTGACTATTATCACAATAAAATGGCATTGGATCAACAATGCTTGGAACCACACCAAGTTTGGTGATAAACTTCTTCATCCAAACTGCCTTGTTCGCAGCCTCACACTCGGAGATATATTCGACTTCAGTTGTTAAGTCTATAGTCGTAGCTTGCTTAGAACTTCTCCAACTAATTGCAGCATCGTTAAAGGTAAATACGAAACCTCTTTGCAATTCACTATCCTCTAAATCAGATTGGAAGGTAACATTAGTATAACCCTTTACACGAGTTATGGCACCGTTAAAGGATAAACTATCTTTTTGACTCATATTGAGTCATGTCAACTAGACTCAAATTATCTTTTATTAATAAAAAAATATTTTATTAAATTTAATTATAACTATATAAATATATAATATATTAATATATTAAAATAATAATACTAATTTTTAATAAAAAAGTACAATAATTAATTTATTTTCATCATCTTTCGAAATTCAACAGCTACTCACCTTACCTTTTAGATAAGCCCTTTTAATAGTTGAATAAGTAAAAAAAAAAATCATGATCTTGCTTACATTAAATTACAAAAAGAGTGGGATACAATTTCCTCGAAAAGATTTGGTTAGAAGTTTGATTGGAGGTGTAAAATTGAGATTGATATTAACCGAACGGGATGCTTATCTTCTTAATTACTTCTATTATTGTATGCTATTCATTCCATTTGTAATTAAATTATTCGTTTAATTTGATTCATATGAGACGAGTTTTAATAAAAATTTTATAAATTTATATCAATTAAATTTTTATTCTTATTTAATAATAAAAAATTTTATTTAAATTTAGTTATAAAATATTAAAATATTAATATAAAAATATTTTTAAATATTTTTAAATAATAAAATAAATTAACTTGAATAATGATATGATTTAACTCATAAACAAATTTAATTGTGAACACTAATTTAATGGTTTTTAATTTTTTTTCCAAAAGAGATACGATATGAAATTTGATTGTCTTTTTGTTTTTAGATTTTTCATATGTAAAATAATTAAATAAATAAATTCCTAGAATTAAATACAAATGGGTTATCATTATAAAATACTGTTAATAAAAAGAATTAATTTATCTAAATGAGTTTTGATTTAATCTCAATTTAAAAATTTGTTTTAATCTTTAAATATTAAAATTATTTTTATATTAAATTTAAATAAAAATAATTTATTATTTAAATACTAGTTTAAGTATGGTGATAACAATAACGTCCTATCATTATATTTAAAACAATAATCCTGATATAGTTATTCCTAGATAACTGTCAACTCAAACTTTGGCATGTTTCTTTATTTTTTTTTCCTAGAGATAATGCTCTTTTCATCGGAATTAGTTGAAATTAGCTGATTTTAACCTTATTCTTCAAGCAGATTAGATTAAAAATACAATCAAACTCGAGAGTCAGGTTCGAGTTCGAAATTTAAAAATTAATGTTTAATGTAAATAATTTTAATTTAATTTAAAATAAAAATTAAATTATTTATTTATTAAAAATAATTTTGATTTTAATATCTAATTTGATTATTTATATTTAATTTAAAATTAAAATTAGAATTAAAATTTTTTAATATTAATTAAAAATAAAAATTTTAATTAGACTCACAAATTAATCAAGTTATATATTAAAATACTTAAATTTAAATTTTAACTCAATAATTATTAAATTAAATTTGAATTTTTTAAAACTAAATTCAAATGCTTATAAACGTGCGTATCTTGTTTAAGGATTACAAGTAACAATATTTAATTTTACGGTGAAATACCTAAACAAGCCCCACGGATTTGGTTGTGGCATGATCCATTTTCTAGCAATTGCTGACTGAGTGGCACCTACTCATCAGGTAGGAACCTTAAGTTTCACTGGTCCAAACATGATAAAAGAGAAACCAAAAATAAGAAAACAGTTAGATAATGCTTTGCAAATAAATAGGCATTGAGCCCCACCCTATCTTTTTCCACGAATATCGCTAATGCAAGGATTTTTGAAGATGATAGGAAATGTTGTCTGTTTTGAATTAATATATGAATCGTTTTTATGATTTTTTTTTTTGAAAAAAATTATTTCATAAGATTCGAACTTAGATTTTATTTTTTAAAGGATAATCAATCGTGATATAATGCTAAACATGAACTATCTTTTTAAAATATGTCTTAGGTTAGATTTTTATGAAATATATTTTCTCATAAAAATAAAATCGTAAAGATAATTTATCTGTTGATCCAACACGAATAATATCGTAAAACGAATACTGTCTTAAAAATTCTGATATAAGCAATATAGTCAAATAAACAACACATAATTCCCAATTGGTAAAAAAAAGGGGGGTTTAAGTTTTTTGGAATTTAGGTAAGATCAAATGAATTTAATCATTAGTACACAAATTTCATATACACATCATCTAATTTCCAATACTAAATTGAGTTAGAATTCTATTTTAAAAGAATTGTAGATAAATGCAATTAAAACTCTACTTCTAATAAAATAAAGGTATGTGTTATATACGGCTACTTATATTTATAGAATTTAATAAAAAAGTTAATTAAATTTGTATTAGTAAAAAATTTTCTTTTAAACATGTTTTTCTTCAATATTCATAAAAAAAATTGAAGTGTGAGAATTTATTAACAATACTCGTAATTGTACATGCTCATTGGCAGGTGAAATTACGATCAAAAAATTTAATTTAAATTTAAATTTGAATTTAACCCAATCTAATGATTATTATCTAAAATATAATAAAAATAAAAATTTATTTTTATATTAATAATTATATATTTTATAATTAAATTTAAATAAAAATATTATTTTAATTAATAAATAATAATTCGTATCAAATTAACTTAAATTACAAAAAATAATTATTAATCTTAAGTTAAACGAATTATTTAATCTTTAAATAGGTTTACTCGTAACCCCGTTAGAAGGACTAAAAAACTGCCAGAATAAATTCATGAAAGCTCGTAAAGCTAAGTTTAATAAAAAAACAAATTGCTCTTTGTTGTTATTGGGTATCATGATTTGAATTTTTTTGTGCTTAACATAATTAAATTAATATTATTTGATTTAATAATATAAAATTTATAAATTTAATCAAATTTTATTTTTAATTAATATTAAAAAATTTTAATATAAATTCAATCTCATACATGAATAATTAAATTTAAAATAAAATATAAAGATTAAAACTTAATCCAATAAAATATTTTAATTTTATACACTTAAAGTTTAAAAATGAAATTTATTTGAACTAAAACCAAACTTCAAAGAATTTCAAATACAGTTCTAGTTTCTTATAACTATTGATTATATGCTGGTCACAGTTCCCCGCTGCCTAACCCCTCTGGCCTTATTGTTATAAGTATCGCAAAGCCTCGAGGCTTTCATCGCTCTTTAAGCGCAGCCCTCTAGAAATCTTTGTCACTTCCAGTTTCAGGTCTTTGTTTCTTTTTTGTTTTTTTTTATATATATTTTCATCTTCTTGTTCTTTGCTTAATCTTCATTTTAATGAACCTGGTTTCAGATTCTTGACTCGAGTTGTAACCGTTCTCTCAATTGTTGAGCTGTTTACGTTTTTTTTTTTCCTCCCTTTCTGTTTGTTTCCCGGGAAACTTTTTATTTTTTATTTTTTGCGCATTTTATTTTGGTTCAGCTCTTTCTCACTTCCTGGTGTCCACCGTCTACCGTTATTGGAGGTAATTTTCTTCTTTATTCACATTAATTCATTTCGAATTTTCATATATTTTGGAATGATTTCTGCTGGCTGTAAATGAAACATTTTTTTGGCTCTTTCTTTCTTTCTTTTTGGTTGAATTTTCCTTCTTTCTTCAAAGGAATGTTTATTTACGTTGATTTTGCGTTTTTCTTTCTCTTCGTTTATTTTGATTCCATTTTCAACTTAGTTAACTGTTGTTTTTTAATGTTTTATCACAAATTTTCCAAAAGCAACAAGAGTTCTTGGAAATTCTCTCGTTCGACAATTTTTTTATTGATTGATATTTAGTAATATAGGCGTTTAAGGCTCTGGTTGTTATCCTAAGATTTCGTTTTAACCTGTTTCTTGAATGTAGAATCATGGAACACTTGCAAAACGACGGTCTTGAATACGTTGTCGATGCCTACGACGATGTCAATGATTTCGAACATGATGATCACTTCGCTGAACCTGAGCCTCACAGAGACACCGCTGATTTTGACTCATTTGACTACGACTTTGAAGAAGACTCTGAATCAGTGCCTTTTTTTTTTTCTCCTTAAGAAACTTTCACGATTATGCTTGATTCTCACGATTTAGATTCTAAAATCTAACTTATTTTTCCCTTTTAATGTTTGTGGTTATTTGGAAACAGAATAGTAATAAAACTGATACATCAGCTGTGGAAGCTAGGAATGGAAGAGATATACAAGGAATTCCATGTGAGAAGTTTAATTTCAGTAGAGATAAGTATCGTGAGATGAGATTGAGACAGTACAAGAACTATGAGAACCTCCCTGGTTCTCGCGAAGAGATTGAAAAGGTTAGTTTCTGTACTTCCTGGAGCTTTTTCTTTTCTTCAGTTAATTCTAAATTTGACATGGGACATGATCGATAAAAGCTTGTTTTATCATGACAGGAGTGCTTGCACGTAGAGAAGGGAAGTGCCTTTTATGACTTTCAGTTTAACACAAGGCTTGTTAAATCGACGATTGTGCACTTTCAGGTAGAGAATTTGCTCATTATCATTCACCTTTTGCTATTGATCTACTATTTGTTAGCAGTTTCGTTCCCATGTTAAGACATCACATTGCATTTCTTTGTGTTTAAGCAGAATTTGGCTGATTTTTAAAATGTCATGGATCCACATGCTCAATGTTTTGAAGGCATAACAATTTTAAGATCATTCTGCATCATCATAACTGTGGTTTTGGTGATTCATTTAGTCATCCTTTGCAAATGATTTGAACTTTAAACTTCAATTGTTTGAATATCCCTAGTCTCATAGTTTTGCTGATCTTTTTTTTTTTTTTTTTCAATATTATTATACTTTACCCATGCTATTTATTTTATAATAGTTCTGTTCCTGAACCATTCAGTGGAATGTATGGCGTTTTCATCTGCTTCGGGAGACCTTAGGTTTAATTAGTGTTTTTCTTAATATATATATATATA
>JBBYHO010000015.1:23807826-23818536 GCA_038382025.1 Adansonia gregorii | reverse complement strand
TATATATATATATCAAATACAGATATCAAATACGAATATTTAAAAATTATATAGTCCGGTTATATAGTTTTTGTTATAGTATAATTTATCTTAAAAATTTTTCTCAAAGCAAAGAAAAGCTTTTTCAATAGCAACAAAATAAATAAATAAAAGATGTGGTCCATCTTCCACATTTGCCATGTTGATTTATATCATTTGCTTCGATTGCTTAATTAATTGCTTCTTTAAAGATAGGTCTGATTTTTTTTTTGGTGGTTGTAAGCGTTGGGGTCCATACATTCGTATGCAATTTAATGTTTATAGTTGTTTCTGATAAAATATCAATCATTACAATAACAGTAAAGTTTTTCTTTTATATATATTTGACTTGAGCAATTCATATATCCATATTATATTTTTGTATTTTATTATATTATAATCGTATTTAAGATATTTTTATATAAATTTTAATAACTTACTAATTCGTATCATATAGATTTTGAAATATTTATATATTCGTTCTTTGTTATATTTTAATTATTTTTTTCATATCACATTCGTATAATCATATCTAATATTGTTAGATAATTTCTTTCCATTTCATGAGGTAGATATCTTCATTTTAGTTTATTTTCACCTGAATGACAGAAACTATTGACTGAGATGTTCATTTTATTTTCACCTTTAATAAAATAAAAAATTTTGTTCTTAGAGTAGTAAATTCCTTGGTAGAGGTAAACTTAGTACCCGTCACCCTGCGGTAACCATTCTATAAAGCACAATAAATGAAAAAAGAAAAAAAAAATATAGATATAGGAGATTTATTTTGTCATAACGAAATAAATTGGCTTACATGATTGAGCCAGCATTTGGGTTGAATGCAATGTTTGTTTATCCTAGGCTTAAATGGAAAATATCCTTGAATTATATGATTTTTCTCACTTAGATATATTATAAATTTTTGTTCTGAGTTTAGTACCTTTACAATGATTTATTTGCTAATTTGATATTTCATCCTTAATATCGTTAAAAAAAAGTAAAAAAATTGACTTTTTTCAATTAATAATATTGTATCACATTTCATTGATATTGATATTATATGTCACGTATCACAATTTAATTAGTTCACGTTATCATTAACTAATGACGGTAGGTTGAAGTACCAAATTGGTTGATGGGATTATACTGTACCTATGTGATAAAGAAAGGGTATAGTTTAGAGGCTATATTTTATATTAAGCCTTTATTTCAACTGACTCTCAATTTCCCACCTGTTTTGGCCAAAGTGTCCTAAATTTATATTGCTCCGTTTTTTTTTTTAAGTATTCTTATTTGATATTTGTGTCTGATATATACTTGAAAAAACTTTTAAAAAAAATTGAATATACATTTATTGAACATATACTCATATCCGATACATCCTAATCCAAGTAGCATTGCTAGATTGTGTGTTTGATTTGTTTTATTTTTTGTTTCTCATTGAGTAAAACCTGCCTATATTGCAGGAGAGAATGATTTTTTGAAACCATATGGATTGGAGCTGTTGGAATCATGTGTAGACCCTATTGTTATTCATCATCCAAAGGGCCACACTATTCCCCGATTTGGTAGGTTAATATATATATATATATATGTATATATCATATGTCAAATTCTTCTTCTAGGATATAACACTTGCATTTGGGAATTAGTAACCAACATAATATTACAGTTGTTATCACAATTTGAACTTTTTTTCATCGATATTTACGGTCGATATTTATCACTATTAACTTTGATAAAACGTAATTAAAAACACGTCCGCAACGCGATTTAAATCCCTGTTTGCATTGATTATTGCTTATTCATTTGGTTGATGGAATCTAATCTCTTTCTTTTCTTGTTATTTATTATTCATTTATTAAATTTCAGATGAAAAAGGATTAGAGACAATGCTGAGCTTCCTGGAGAGGATTCAAAAAGATGTTGCCCAAGAAACAAGCAAAGGAAAGGAAAAGGATGCCTTAGAAGCATAAAAAAGGAAAAACAAAATTAAAAAAAAAAGGAATCATTTTAATTATTAGTTAATTAGTTTGTGATAGCATTAGTTCTAAGCCAATTTTTTTTTTTTATTTTCAAATGCCCAAAATGAATTATTTAGTTTATATATTTGCAAAAATATGTACCAAATGATCAATAAAAATAATACAATAAAATTAATCATATAATTTTCTCGAATATTATGGGAATTTTACTTTTTATATTCCTGTCCAAAAGTGTTTGGTAAGTGGGCATTGCAATTATATTTTCGAATGTATTTGGATATTTAAATTAATAAAATATAAAAAATAATTAAAAAAGATTAAAGTGATTGACTATTTAAATGTTTAGATTTTTCTTATTTTGGATCAGTTTTTACTTCATTCATTTTTATCCATTTGTAATCTAAGTTGATTGTCTCGAAACTTAAATAAGTGTCGATAAATTTCAGGCAAGCCCGCATTTCTTATGCTTGGAATTGACGGACGATTATGAACTTATCTTGCGAGAACACGGGCGTTACGTAAAATGTAAGACGAGAAAAATATTCATTTATCGAGTAAAAAATTTAAAGATATGTTTAATGGGATATATAATATATTTATTTATATATTTAAAAAAAATTTTATTTAATGTGAAATTAATGTATTATATTTATTTTTTTAGAGCATCCGGTGAATGTTACACTTGTAGAGATGGCAGCTAACAAAATGGCCCAACAATGTGATTATTAAAATTTTTTTAAAAAATAAATATAAATAATTTTATTTTTAATTAAATATTAAAATTATAAAAATTTTAAAAAATAATAAATAATAAAAGAAGGTTTCAATTTATAATGCTAGTTATTGCACAAATATATACAAAAATTTTTGAATAATTAAATATATATAATTTTACATTTTTATTTTTATATTTTTTTCTTATATCTAAATCGTAAATAAAAATAAGATAATGTACAAAAAAGTGAAAAAAAAAAAATTAACAACAATGTGGGGAGTTCTAGGCAAGGGCAGAAAAATGATAAGCTCGCTTCTCAGTCAAGCAGCGCCATTCTGCCAATCTTTCGCTTATTATAAGAGTTTGCCTTCCATTTACAAAGCCAAACAATCTACCAATCTCCATAGCTTCCCTTCGGTTAAAACTTAGTCATTTTCTCTATCTCTTTTTATATCCTTCTGTTAGCAGTTTATCGAGTAAAGCTAAAGATTGGTTTTTTGATTAACAGGGTTTTTTGGGTCCAATTTCGAGCCCTGCGATCCGTGGGTTTTGTTCGAAACCCGGTGAAGTGGGAGGAATGGCTTCGTCGATTCAAAATCAGGGTTCTATTTCGTACCTAACGCAGCGAGAAGCTGCTGAGATTGATGAGACTCTTATGGGTCCTCTTGGCTTTAGTGTTGATCAGCTTATGGTTAGTTAGTGTTTTCTCTTTAACTCCTTCATTTCTTAATTAGACATTTTTCATTTTGGGATTTTGTCTTAAAGCTTAAATTGTTTCAATTTATGTGAATTTTCAGGAATTGGCTGGTTTAAGCGTAGCTACATCGATTGCTGAGGTAATGACTATTACCATTTTTTCCATTTTGTTTATTGAATTTTGCTGGTTTCCATATGCTAATTTAAACACGCAAAATTTCCATGTTTTTACATTTTTATAAATTTGGATACTACTACTACTATGTTGTTCAGTTGACAATTCTGCTTGAGGTTATATAAGATTATACCTTTTTCGGGTTTGCAATTGCAAAAGGAGGTTTTCTTGTTGCAGGTTTATAAACCGAGCGAGTATAATCGTGTTCTTGCTATTTGTGGTCCGGGAAACAATGGAGGTGATGGTCTGGTTGCTGCTCGTCATTTGTATCACTTTGGTTTTAAGCTTTTTGTGTGTTATCCTAAGCGAACTCCCAAACCCCTTTATTCTGGTCTCGTTACCCAGGTATGATACTAGGGCTGTAGTTGTAATGATATTGAACATTAAACAATATGGTTTATCTGAATTGTTATTCAATTTGCCGGTTTTGTAGCTGGAATCTCTTTCAGTCCCTTTCCTGTCAGTTGATGAGCTGCCTGCGGACTTGTCAAAGGACTTTGACATTCTAGTAGATGCTATATTTGGCTTTTCATTTCACGGTGAATACTTAATATTCATCATACTTTTTATATTCCTTTCAACTTCATGTTTATCTATATGCTTTTCGATGCTGCAACAATATTTAGATTTCATGCTGTTATGATTCTTCTATTCTTCCCCATTAAAATTGTTTTCCTATAGTTTTAGATCACATTTCTTATAACTGCTTCCAGAGCTTTCCTATTTTTCTTTGCTGCAAAATTAATCTGTACATCTATGTTGCTTCGACACCCGCGCCCTTGCCCAACGCAAACTTATTCTTGGGTATGGGGATATGACCCTCCAAAGACCCTCCAAATACATTGAAAAACTTGTAAAAAAATGAACATATCTGTGTCAAACACGTACCCCTATCGAACACTCATACCGGAGTCCGAGTAACATAACTGTACATATTTCAGTTTTCTTTAATAATCAAACCTGTACAATATTCTGCACCTATCTGTGCTCTGGTATTATCACTTATTTTCACTGGTGTGATCAGATTATGTCATTAAATTACATATTGCCTCTGGTAAGGCTTAGTTCACTCATTTTTGGCTTATCATTTTTTACCATATACATTCTTTTGATAATCCTCTTTAAATTTTGAATTTCTTTTTTTTTTTTTTTTTAATTTTGTAAACTACAGAACTTTTTATTTCCCCAGTAAGTGTATAAAGTATAGACTATAGAAGTAGCATGAAGAAGGCTTGTGGGCTAAAGATGGTGTGAAGTTCTGGGAAAACAATGAAATTATGTGCATATTCTAAATTCATCATTTCAAATCTTTCAGGTGTACCAAGGCCACCTTTTGATGATCTGATCCAGAAGCTGGTTCGCTTACATAATTATGATCAAGTGCAACAAAAGTCCCCTGTTATCGTGTCTGTAGATATTCCATCTGGATGGCATGTTGAAGAGGGTGACATTAGTGGTGAAGGAATTAAACCCGACATGTTGGTATGTCTTTTGTGCGGCCTAAGATTCTTTGAGAACTTTTTTTTTTGGGTTTAAATACATATTTATGCACCCCCCTTTCTTTATATTAAATATCTAACTACTACAATTTCCTAATTTCCTCATTTCAAAGGTTTCTTTGACTGCTCCAAAACTGTGTGCAAAGAAATTCTCTGGACCTCATCACTTTCTAGGTGGTAGATTTGTCCCGCCAACTATTGCAGAGAAGTATAACCTTCACCTTCCTCAGTATCCAGGCACATCTATGTGTGTTCGAATTGGAAAGCCTCCACAAATTGACATATCAGCTCTCAGAGAGAATTATATATCTCCAGAGTTCCTTGAGGAGCAGGCGGATGCTGATCCCGTGGAGCAGGTAGGGATTCCAGACAAGCATTCTGTTCATTCATTTTACTCTTTTGGATGAACGTTTTTTTTTTTTTTTTTTGTATTTTCTCACAATCAGTTATAGTATTTATTTCTTTTATCTTGTAAGCTTCACTTGTCTTGCAGTTCCGCAAATGGTTTGATGATGCAGTGGCAGCTGGTTTAAAGGAACCAAATGCTATGGCATTGTCCACTGCTGGAAAAGATGGAAAACCGTATGCTTCTCTGATTTGCTGCAATGATTATGCTCAATTTATATGATTTTGTTTTTCTTTTTTCTTGAACCTTAATTCCTCGAAGCTGTAAAATGTGCCGGGTCGGATTCTTGCTGCTATTCTAAGGCTAAATATTATTAAGAAATAAGTACATATTTTTAAGACTCTCTCTCTTAGCTAATTAAGGCATTCTCATTTCCACTTCAGGGTTGGATCCACAATAGGAGCATTGCGGGCACCTGCTCCCAATGGGATCCTTAAGAAAATTTGGGAACTATTTAAAAAGTGGCTAAAATTTTTGGAGAATTTCACTTTTCCTTCTATTAAAAATGATATGCATGCTTATTATTTGAGGTAACTATCAAATAATCCATAGAATTTTAATTGCTACTAGCCAAGCCTGTGTTCTAAATATTTACGTGAATTTCAGGTAGTTTCTCTTATGTAAGAATCACATTAATGGGAAAAATGAACTAAGACAGAATTTTGTCTTTATGCATATATTGACTAAATTTAGTTTTAATAGTATTGATTGTCACTATATTCATTGGAGTAACTTCAATAATGAAGATTTTGAAGAATCACTAGCCTAATCGAGTGAATTATTTAGTATGAATATTCATGACACTATGCGGTAAGAAAATATATGTTCAGTGGTACTAATAATGAAACATATCTTACACTTCAAATTATGAATGCATGTTGAAAGCAAGTGGAGGATTTTGTTTTTCTAAAATATATGCTCTCATATCCCAATGTTTCCCTAAGTTTAGTAAAATTCTTTGAAAATTATATTTATATTTCTGATATGAATAACCTTTAGGTTGTGAATGGTTTTTGTTTGAAATTTTTAACAGCCTCAAGTTGAAAATTTTCTTCCTTTCAATAAAAGAATCTAGTTCATGCAATTTAGGGGTGCTAAACTGCTAGTCCTCTTCATCAACCTCTGCCATTCTACATTCGGTTTAAACCAATGACGGCCTGGTTGAGTATCATCCTGAAATAATTCATATATCGAACAATTCTAGAAGTCATTAATGAAATAGATATGGTGATTGTCAGCAGCGTCATTTAGACTTTAATTGCATTATTTCAGTACTTATTTACATTTTAATATTTAATTGGTTCACTTTTTCTCATCTTTCTTCACCATCTTACTGTCTCCTGCAGCTCATCAAGAATGGTATTGCTAAAAGGGGTGGACAAGGATGGTTTTGTCTGGTTAGTGTTCTGTCTTTACCGTCATGGAACCTTGTGCAGTTACTGGAGGGTTTCTCTAGTCTGTACTACATATTGTTTGTAATATTTCTTAAGTTTTTACTTTAAGCAGGTACACCAATTATGAAAGTCGGAAGGCACGTGAGTTATCAGAAAATCCTCATGCAGCACTTCTTTTCTACTGGGATGGGCTTAACCGACAGGTAAGGACATTGGATTATGGGTTGTGCTTATCCATTATGAATATGTCAAAGTAAATCAGCTTTAGTTGAAGTGAAAATTATCTTCATTAGAAATATGTTGTCAAGATGATTCTTCTCAAAAGCATGGTTCATATTTGAACATATGACTAACATCTGCATTCTAAGATTACCTGATTCTGATGCCAAATTCTTTAACTTGATTTGTTTGATGGGAAACATGCCATATTGATATTGAACAATTTTTAAGGTTCCTTTTAACATAATGGACATTCGGATTCAGTGTGGTTTGTGCCAACTTTCGAACTCCTTTTTTCACTTTATGTTTAATACTGAAACTTCTTGTGTTGTAAATATGGATGTAGTTTCCCCATTTGCAACCGGCTGCAATTTACTCTTGATATTTTGTTTCAAGCAGTAGGACAATTGACAAGTGTCAAGTAGGATAAGGGAGGGAGTAACTACTTTTCTGGCTTGAGTTAGCTTTGTCACTGACCTTGAATTCTGGCTATTGATTCTTTAGGTTGTTGTAATGGATATGGGGAGGACGGTAATCATCAAAACAAAATGTTGGATGGTGAATTAATAAAATGGTTATGTAATTATGCCTGAGGCTTCTATGTTGCTCGGACTTGGATGTGTCGATTATGTGTTTGACATGGGTATGTTCAATTTTTTCTAGTTTTTCCATTATTTGGGGGGGTCATATCTTCATGCATATTTCCAAAATTATGTCAGACACCTTGGGTGCCTAAAGAAAAATGAATTAGGAATAACATAGTAAGGCTTTCTTTTGAGTGTGTATGAGATAGAGAGAGAGTCCAATGGATGGTGAGTTAGATGATAGCAGTTTTCTAGTTATGCATGGATGCCTTCATGAGGGAGTGAAAAATCGTTAGATGATCTGACATTGGGCTGGTACCTTGTTGTTCCTTGCCATTATGTATGCTAACCAAAAGACATAACTAATAGCTTCTTTAATGAGTTGAAATTTTGCAGTTTTACGTGGAAAAAATTTTTGGACCTTTTGACTTATAACTTGCTTTATCGAACTTTGAGCTTCTGATATAAAACAATGTGGAACAAAATCTGATTAAATAGTACATAAAATTTATAGCATATTGGTATGTTTCCACGATGAAAATCCATGTGCTATAATGAACTGTGATTTCCAGGTAAGAGTGGAAGGATCTGTTGAGAAAGTTTCTGATGAGGAATCAGAGCAATACTTTCACAGTCGTCCTCGAGGAAGTCAAATTGGAGCAATAGTAAGCAAGCAGGTCCACGACTTAACATTCTCTTAAAATGTAATGGAAACTTGGATGATAGGGCTATAGTCTGTTTTACCCTATTAATGTCCATTAGAAGTAAAAATTATACGTTCCATTAAAAAAAATTAAGGATTAATTTCTTGCTTCAGAGTGCGATAGTTCCCGGACGGCATGTACTACACCAGCAATACCAAGCACTAGAAGAAAAATACTCTGATGGGTAAGTTCTCTGATTTTCAATGTTTGACCCTAGTAATTTGGTTTGTGCGAATATTCTTTTATAAGCAGTTGTGCTTCATGTTGTTCTAATTAGCTTGATATCCATTTATCTCTACTTTCTATATTTAATCATGATCTAGAGTCCGGTTCTAATGTGTTCATCATCACAAATGACCAGCCATATGAAATGCTTGAAACTTCAATGGGTGGAAATCAACAGAAAACCCTTATGTTTTTATTTATGCAGGGGTTTGATTCCGAAGCCTAAACACTGGGGCGGATACAGACTACTACCAGACCGTTTTGAGTTTTGGCAAGGACAGCCGTCCCGTTTACACGACAGGTGGTTTTCTTCCATTGTCTTGTTAGAACAATTGGCTGTAAAATATGAAAGGGAAGAGAATTTTATCCAAAATCTATCCCAAGTTTCAAACCCTTTCTATATTGGATTTTAATAACATGAACCATTGTATTTGGATAAATGCTATTTTGATGATGAACTGATGATCGGGTCAATTCCCGAAATAGCTTATAGTTGACAATGCTTTCTATATTCCAATTATGCAAAAGTTAAATCACCTTAAGCATTGAGTCAAGCAAGTCTGAGTGCCTTGTAGCTCTTCCCCTCTTGCTATGTTACTCGGACTCAGGAGTGAGTGTTGGATACAGATGTGTCTGACACGGGTATCTTAAATTTTTTTTCTAAGTTTTTCCATGTATTCGAAGGGTCCTTGGAGGGTCATATCCTCATGCTTTTGTCCGAATGTGTGGGACACGAGTACTTCAATAGAAATGAAGAGTTGGAGCAACATGGTGTCATAGCCCTCTTGTACCTTCTCTCTCTCTCTATCACTCTTGGCCCCTGCAACCCTCCCCTTCCTCAGCACACACCTCTAAAATAATGCCACAAGGATATATAGAAGCCTATATTTGTGCCGAAAAATGTGGATTTTACACTAGGCCAACATTCTCATTTAAAAACATCTTTCCTTCCCTCTTTGACAGATGCTTGGTTTACATCGGAAATAGAGAACATGATTCCACAACCAGGAGCAGAATTTAAAAATATTTCGGTTAAAATTCAAATGAAGGTTTGTCCAATCAATTGGTAATATATTTGCTATTTTGGCAGGTTGGAATATTCCCCTCAAGAGATTAACAGAAAACGAACTTGGAAAATCGTTCGCTTGGCACCTTGAGTTGTACATTCAGCATCTTCACTTTCGAGTTCACCAATGTGGTATTCCCAGTTCCTCAAACCTGCATACAAGTATGTATTCTCATGGTGGCATTCTGAGGTTGTAACATTTTACAATAAAAATTTGACATCAGTAACTCTTAAATACTGTGAAAATAGATCAGACATTTCATTTGGGGTTTAGAAGATCTGAGTGAATGGCATGGTCAGGGTCTCATGCATGGAGTGTCAATCACAACTTGGGCAAATGCATATTTCAAAGATTGTGAAACGCAAAGGGTAGCAAATTTGCCTTACATTTATTAGTGTTCTTTACCTATTGCTTTGCCCATTATATGTATAGAGTTAGCTTTGCCTGCAAATAAATCTGTTACTTCTTCTCTGTCAGGCCATTTTATTTCATTGCCCTTTTCTAGTTTGCAAATTTTTAACTTGTTTGGTCAGCCTTGGCTTTTTGCTCATAACTTATTGAACGAACTATGATTGTGTCGTGTTTTTATTATGGAACAAAAAACCAGACCAGGTTGGTTGGTTGAACCAGTCTCAAAACCGGTTTAACCGGTAAAATATAAGTGAAAAACCCAGATTAAATTGGTAAAAAACTGGTTTTATTATATTTTTTCTGCCACTAAGCAAATTCCCATTTTTTTTGGTTAATTATCAACTATATTTAATATTTGTTTTACATAAATTAGTGTTTAAAATATAAATATGCATATATATATATATATATATAAACTGGAAACTAAAAGTTTGATCAGTTCAACAGGTTTTTAGTTTTCGTATTCTGTTCAAAATTGTGTCTAGTCACCACTGTTCCCCATTGATATTGCATTCTTCACAAGTTAGAACTTCATTATTAGCCTATGAACAATATCATTTGACAATTTATCCTCGCGAAATAATAAATTCACATTGGATGATCGCTATTTTA
>JBBYHO010000015.1:23770569-23786371 GCA_038382025.1 Adansonia gregorii | reverse complement strand
TTTTATGTATCAAATAAATCTAGTATCAAGAGCACTCCATGTTTACTTTTTAAATTGATGATAATAATCTAAATTCAAAAAAGTTCGGGAATTCTTTTTTTCCCCTAATTGACTCTTTGTTTTTTTTTTTGTTGTTTTTTTTTCAGGAGAAGTGTTTTTTGTTCTTGCACTGTTTATCTCATCCCACGTGAACGGTGGAGGATATTGGGTTCTATCCTTTTTTATTTGTTTTTTAAACTCAAATAATTTTTGGATTTGAATATTAAACTGCAGTGAATTTGAATATAAATTTTTGAATATTTATTATTTAATTTTATTTTTTATTTTGGTTAGGATAGTACTGAATATTTAAATCCATCAAATTCATTTTATTTACGTAGATAATAGATTCGAATGTTTGAATCCGATACCCACTTACATATTTAGTCATTGTTTAATTATACATTTGTAAATAAAAATAATTTAATAAATTTAAATATTGAATAGATACGGGTATCCAATGAATATTGCTTTTTGATTCGGATTGCGAATTCAAATACTAATATTTTGATAATAATCAGATAATAAATTAAGTAATTAAAATTTTAAAAAAATTAAATAAATTTAAATTCGAATATCTAAAAAGTTATATATATATTCAATATTCTAACGTCCCCAAACTTAAAGCTGATGAAACTTGGGACGGGCTTGTCATTGGCAGAAAAAGAACGGAAGATATTTCTAAGGTACAAGAAAAATCACGGGGGCGTCGAAATTATATTTTTCAAAGTAGAAGTTGAGAGGATACTGACAGGAAATTAAGAAATTGTAAGAAATTTGCGGTAATTATGATTCTTCTTATATAATAGGTGTTTATCTATCATCAAATGCTTGTGCGCTTTGACAAGGGAAAACCAAATTCCACATGCAATGATTCAGTCTGACGAGACGAAGATGCATCCAATAGCACAAAAAAGCATGTGCAATGCTGGAAAGCGTCATGTGAGAATATATTCGTTCCATTTCGGCTCTTCATTTTCATTTGCCTTAATGTTGACAATAAATTGTCAGTCCATCAATGACATCACAAAACAGCATCATGGCTCGCCGTTTCAGATTTCAAGCTCAACCCACCACCCTTCTTTGATGCTATAATTCAACTTAATAGGAAAACAGAACATGATACTCTGATAGTGCATTTGATCCCCTTCGCTCATCGCCCCATTTCCCTCTCATTTTTTTTTCATGGGTTGATTTTCATGACAAACCATACTTTGAAATTCAAGTCATTCAAATTCAAATCGTTGCAAACTCAAGTCATTTTAAATTCCAACATTTTAAATTCAAATTTCCTCTTTTCCCTTTTTCTTCCAGCTTTTGTGTAGCAATATGACTAAATGGGGAATTGGTGGATCCAAGCCACTTCTTCAATGATCTAAAATAATGCAAATGTCAGTGGTCCCATCACAGAAACCATCAACCCCATAAAAATGGAAAACTTTGAACCAATTCAGAGAGGGTAAGGAAGGACGCAAGAGAAGACACCACTGTCTAGCATATAAATGCTTGCATGCCCAGCACATAAATATGGATAAGACAACGATAACACCCAGAAGAAATAAGTACATCCAGTCCAGCCAAACATCATTGATAGCCATCAAAGCGCTGCAATCACGAGTTTTAACTAAAGGAAAACACCATAGACTAGATAAAATTTCACATGATGGCACCAACAACTAAAAGCACATTATAAGTCTTTCCCACAATCAACAAAACTAAAGTACCGTGTAAAGAAAGAGCTTAAAAAAAAACACTCCACATCATTTCATACGAAAACAAGGAGGGGATTTGCATAACAATCTTGCACTCTCCGCAAATTTATAAACTCAGGGCGATGGGAAGATGAGAGATATGTTGTGATCTTGGGACCAATCCGACAAAGTAGTTTTGCAGGATGAAATGGGAGAAGTCAAAAAGGAAATTCACAACGACAAGAAAGTGAAGATTGGGACACAAAACACCTAAGGGGCGTGCACTTAGCCGCCTCTTTAAGATGGTACCTCTAGAATAACCAGTCTTCTCTTTCACACTGCCAAACCCTCATTTCCAGGTGCGTCACTTACTCTAAATCCCAAGACATTGACTAATGATTTAACTTCCTATACAGGAGCATAAATATACAGCACTATCGTTGCTTTCGCTATGAAATAGAGAGAATTTGAGCCAAAGCTACTGGTTTCTAACTCAAATCATTGAAGAAAGACTTAAGAAGGGGTTTCCAAGCGCTCTCTATCTCTCTCTCTCCTCTTTTCTCCGGAATTTCAGGTCCTTCCTTGGAAGACTCGAATTATATGCAAAACCATGCATGACGTATGTATGCCACTTATTTAACACACTCCATTAACAATGACTAAAAATTACAGACGACTACAAGTAAGAACTGCGGCATCTCATAGTGTACTACTAGTAAGTCCCAATGTTTTGGCTTTGAGTTTCAGGGATTTCAGGTAATTGATAGCTCCATCAAGGACCACAATCACATCCTTGCCTTCTCCACCTGGAATTATGCTTTGTAAAACACTCACAGTGTCACGAATTTTACCCTTTCTCATTCTCTTGATGCCTGAAGATGAATGCATATTACCAGATCCCGGATTTTGGCCATTGACACAGCTGGGATCTGCATCATCCTCATGCTCAGAACATCTGATAGGATTAGCTGAACTAGCAGTCTCCATAAGCAATGGCACATAATCATTACAGCCATCAAGAAGCTTTCGCTTATTAGTTAGTCCAGTAAAGCTAGCAACCTCTTCAGTGCCTCCTCCAAATTGCTCATCAAGAGCTGTCATTATGCTCGGAGAATGACCTGTGCTCGTAACTTCATCATCATCAGTATAATCACTATCATCATCCGAGTAAAGCAAGGCATCAAGTTCTTCAGTGTCCTCACGCATTTCAGTTAGCACATCAGTCCCATCGTCATCGAATGCATATGTTGGTATTGGTTCAGACTGAAGATTTGGGTTTACTTTAGCGATGGGATCTTCCCCATTAAAGTTACAAGCAGCAGGAAACTTTGGACCCAAAGAAGTCGGGCACTTGATAGGAGATCCAAAAGCAGAACTAAAAACCATGGTAGTTTGATCACCAGATTGATCAAAAACAAGGTATCCATTCTGAGCTGACCCAGAACCTGCATTGGGGACAGTGATTTCCATATGATTTTCAAAAGGGTTAGCTGGGAGTTGCTCTTTCAAGGAAGAGTTTGAAACAGATGCAAAGACCTGCCGAAAGCGAGGTAAACAGTAAAACCAGCCACGAGGTTCGTTAACTTGGCCAACCGACGAGTGAGGTAATTCAGCATTTCCATAAACTTGCAAAGTCCCAGTGGCAGAGACCATACTAGTGCCAAAGTTTATGAATTCAGGATTAGTACTTTGCCGCCCCGAAGGAAGTGAAGCAGCCAAAGGATTCAAGTTGCATGATTGCCAATCAAATTGCTGCTGCAGAAACCGGGATCCACAGCCTTCACCCATCCAACCAGAACAATTACCTTGAAAGACAGCGGAATCAACTAGAAAAGATTTTCCAAAGAATAAAACATAGATATTCATTAAAAAAAAAAGATACTATCAATACATACCAGAAGTTGAACGCTGGAGCAGCAGAAATAGCAGTTTACCGGCAGATTCTCTAAAAAAAATGGAAAAAACCTAAAAACTCCAACTTAACTTGATCACGGAAACGTGAAAGCAATCTACGTAACAGGCTTAAGCAAATGACGAAAATATTCAGCCTGAAAAAAGGAACCCGAGAAAGGAAATTTCATAAACGACTTGCATAATAAACAATCAATAATCAAAAGAAAAAAAAAGAACAAGGAATCCCGTATGCTAAGAAATGACATATAAACCGACTAAATAAATACATCACCAAATATAAAGGTATCTAATCCTTTGACAAAGGCTTGTAAAAAAAAATATCGTAAAGGAAAGCAAACCTGGCAATCCTGAAGAGGTTGAAAGCATGCTATAACTCTAACTACAATGATGGCACTCCCTGCAATACCATTTTCGTACTTCAATGCCCGGAATCTTGTTTGGCTCGCTGCTTGGCACACCATAACTACGTCCCAACCCTTCAATATGTCACCAAAATAAAAGAGGATCTTCTACACTAACAACGTATTCAAAACCCTTAATCCTCTATGCTACTAATCTGGCTACCAAAATCAAAACTCTTGGATTAGAAATTTGAGAGATGGGTTTGAAAGTGTTCAGCTAATCTGGCGGACATAACATGGAACAACAATCAAAAAAGTGGATCCCATGGAAGATTATAGAAAAGTAAGACTAAAAGAAATTAAAAAAAAATATGAAGGAATCTTGACGATCTAGATTTTGGAATTACAGAATCACTCTACAATACAAGTTCAAGGAGATAACTTTTCGAAATACATCAACAGAAAGACTCAGCCACCACCGCATGCTGTTTTTTCTCACTGCAAATCGCCACTTTTCTTTTGTTAACACCCCCCCTCACACAAAACAACCTAATAGAGAACCCTGCAATTGCCAACAGATTCATTATATTAACATCTGATACAAAAAATATATATTTTGACTATATTGAAGAACAAAGATTTCATATTTTAACCTTTTAGATTATAAGGAAA
Source organism: Adansonia gregorii (assembly GCA_038382025.1). Taxonomy (NCBI): domain Eukaryota; kingdom Viridiplantae; phylum Streptophyta; class Magnoliopsida; order Malvales; family Malvaceae; genus Adansonia; species Adansonia gregorii. Next base: position 23,781,714 of record JBBYHO010000015.1, on the reverse strand, counting down.
TTAAGTAGCTAGTTGAAGAGTCCATTTTCTTATTTATTGTTATTGTTGAGATGAGGATATAAGGTTTTAAAACTTTTAGCATTAGATCTACTTTGGGTTCTTTTTTTTTCCATCAAAATTTTCTCAGTAACCAAAAACTTAATATTAAATCTAAGAGAAATTAAGAGAAAACAATTTAGCCAATGCTATCAAAAATAGCATAAATTACAGACTAAATCCCCCCCTTCCCCCCCCCCCACCCAAAAAAAAGGAGAAACTAGCAGTAAAAATCAATGGGCAAAAATTCCCAGAGAGAAAATTAAAGATTTTGTTAGAAAAAATCAATAAATCTAAACGATTAAAACAAATGAAAAGTAATAATGAAGCTTACAAAACTTACAGAAAAGAAGAAAGGAGAAAAAAAAACCCAAATCCTAAGTCAAGAAAACAAAGAAATCCCAACTCCAAATTGCTCAAGATTCCAAGACAGACTCTGAAGTCTGATTTTCCCCTCTTTTTTTTTTTTTTTTGCAGAGGGAAACAAAAGAACTGAGGATTATAGTCAAAGGGTCGAAATTTAAGCAACGCACGGAAGCTAATATTAACACTAACAGATTATTATAGGTACAGAAAAATGCATTGACGAAAGTATCCTTCAAACATCCAAGAAAATAATGTTTATTTAATTTAAAAATAAAATTTAGAAAAAAAATTTTAAAGAAAAAAATTAATTATTAAAGGCTTGGATACGTGCGTGCGTGAGGAGTGCACGCAAGATATTAGTGAACAATGATGAACCACAGTTTTGTTTAGGTATTTGAGACCGTGTGGTGGGTGTTGGTGTCGGGGTGGTGTTTCTATCATTGCCCCCCATGAATTTCAAATTTTTTTTTAAATTCTTTTAGATTATTTTTTTTTTAAATTTGTAATTAACCAATTTCTTTTATAAAAAAAGTGAGATACAATCGTACAAGGCAAAAAAATGCAGTGCAAGAACAATATATAAACATGCTAATCATTGTATATACTTTGCCCCAACGATGAAACCAATTTTTCTTTAAAATGAAAAAATAAATAAATTAATGTATTATATATATATATATGTATATACCTATATCAGTTAAAAGCTTTTCATTACAATAGTATTCCTGAGTTAAAGTAATATAAGATCAGTTAAAAAATTAGATAAAAAATTAAATATTTTATAAATTAAATAATATTATAAGATTATTTATATTTTTAATTTTATATAATTATTTTAAAAAAACTTATCCACTCTCTTAAAAAAGCTAGATATGACAATTCGTACATTCATATTATACTCGTGTATTTTATTGTGTCATAATTTTATTAATATATTTTATATTTATATCAATTTTGATATGTTAATAATTTATATTATATAGTTTTGAGATATATATTCGTATCATGTTATTTTTATTTTATACGATAATATTTATATAATTTTATCTGATATTACCACAACGAAAAAAACCATCATTCCATTAGAAAAATAATATCTCTTTTAGCGTTACTCATATATGTATATTGTTCTTCAAATATATTTTCTTTGTATACAATTTTTGTTCTTCCACCAACGCAACGAGTGTGATGTAATCTAATTATATATAATATGAATAATAATTAAAATATTTTTGTTTGATAAATAAAAGATTTTTCATGAAAACAAGAAATGTTAGATTTTGTCATATGTAACACCAATTTTATGATAGAGAAGCTTAAAAGCCAAACAGTACTTTGTATACCATGACTTTCATCGGATGATATATTGGGTTGAGGGTATGATTAACCAAGTTTTAAACTAAATTGTAGTGGTAACTGATTTTAATGTCAAGCTTAAATATTTGCATGGTTCACATAAATTGGGAATTAAGTTAATTTAAACAAGGGTTGAATAGATATTTAATCCTTATATTTTTATCTGAATTTTAGTTTGACACTTAAAAGAAATTTTTTGTTAAATTAATACTTAAAGCTTTATTCCGTCAAGCATGTTGACACGTAGTATTATTATCGTTAGTCAATTATTGATATGACATTCAATCAACTCATAAAATATTGACATATGACAAATATACTAAATCATAATTTGCCATGGCAGCATAAAATTTTTATTATTTATTATTTTTTAAAATTTTTAATAATGATATGATATTTTTTGTCACGTGTTAATGTACTATTGATTGTTGACTATCGCATTAACAGTTGATTAATGGTACTAATGCCAAATACCAATATACTTAACGAAACCAACTTTAGATATTAATTTGACAAAAAATTTCTTTAAATACCTTGAAAATCAAAATAAACTATAAGTATCAATTTTATTTTTAATTCTATAAATAGTGCAAACACAATTAATATTTAATATAACTATATTTTCCATGACCTATATGATTTGATTGGCTTATCTTAAATCCAACGAATTATATATCTACATCATAAAAGTGTAATTGTCCAATTTGCACCTGAGAAAGAGACACTAAAAATACAATTTTGCAAAATTTTGTTTTTTTTTTTTTAATAAAAAAGTTGGAGACATATGAATTGCTTTATTCAATTCATTCAAAAGATCAGTGCAAGAGATTATTCACCCCAATATTTTTGTATTTTATGACTGATCATTGAGTGATAGTGTGAGTTGTGAGAAAGAAGTTCAATTCACTAATTTAAAATTTTAATATTCGTAATTTTGGCCTTTGAAAATGAAATAATATACGAAAATATTATCTTCAATTATTATAGTGTATTTAATCAAATAAAATCTTAAATATGTATGATTTATAAAATTATTATACGAAACTCATGATTTTAAACGATGAATTTTTAATTACTTATTTATTATAATTCATTAAGTACAAAATTATTAAAAAAATACGGGTAAAATGCTCGTAAGAATAAATTAAGGTTGACGCATCAAATCATCCCAAAAGGAAAAACTCGTGCAAATTACTAAATATTAAGTGCACTAGCACAAAGTAGAAAGGGAAAATAACTTTGAATTGAAATGCTTTTTTGAGCATGTTAAAGACAAAGTGGCCAAGAGAAAAAAAAAAAAAAAGCATGTTCAAAACTTAGGAAGAGATTCCAAGGGAAAAAAAAAACCTTTGCAAAAGAAAAAGAAAAAAACCCAAACAAGATAAAAGAGTAATGTAGTAAGACGAGTAGAATGCACATATATAAACTACAAAGAGATGGCATCCAATGTTAGCCATGAACACCAATAATTTGAAGCTTGACCATTCAAAGCGTGAATCATATTGGGTTGCATCATTTTTTGAGCTCGAACTCCTTTTTTTGTTCAAGAACTCACGCTTCTTCGCATGGCAGTATATCTGGTGTTACTATCCACTGGATAGCCTGGCTTTTGCTTTAGAATATAAGGTAAAAAGTTTTTTTTTTTTTCCTTTTAATATGCAAATTGGCAATACTTTTCATTGATGTGATATATGAATATGGCTAAACCATCAATCGCAAATGGCCCCAAACCCCCCACGGATAATTTTACATAGGATGTTTTTTTTTTATTATTTATTATTGCCATTATTCATTGCTTTCATTATTAGTATTATTGTTGATCATACTCTTAATCACAACAAATTTGAGTTCAATTCAAAAGGACACCCAGTATTATATGGGAATCTCTTCCCCAACCGGCTCCAAGTCTTGAGATTACATAACATAACGTGGGGAGTTAATTTTTGTTTTTAGAAACTATGAACACCGTGCTTTCTTTCTGTGATTTTTTTTTAGAGGGGGGTTTGGGATTAGGTCTTCTAGATATTTTGAACTTGTTTCAATGCATTTCTTAATCATAAAGTTAAAAAAAAAAAAATTGAGTCATAATTCAATGCGAGTCATTTGCCATATGAGAATGTTCTTTCTTGATTGAAATGAAATTTAAACAAATGATTCATATTTACCATTAAGTAAAATCATTCAAGAAATCAACAATTGATTTCTATAAGAAAAAAAATTAAAGATATGTGTGTGCGTGTGTGTGTATATATATACACACACACACACACATATTCACTATACTCCAAGGTATTTGATGGCTAATTATTGCTTCGAACTAGGTTTCTACAATGGAGCTTGATTAGTATAGTTTATATACGAAGGGTGAATGCCAAATTTGCCAACATAATATGATTCATTATTTTATAATTATTATATTTTTATTTTATTTTGTCCAAAACAGATGTTCACTTGTTGTGCACTGTCCTAAAGTAAGCAGACCAAACAGAATATAATCCCAAAAAAGCAAAGACCACTAGACAAATGAAAATCAAAAAAGCGAAGGGCAAAAAGAAAGGCTGCTACGTCAGCCAGGTCAAGGTTGTGGTTTGCACTTTGCACTTGCACCCGATAAGTATTTAGAAAGGATGAGGACGCATGATTGAATCACGTGAAATTAGTTTTTATAATTTGTATATTTTTACATATAATAATGATATTTAAAATATTATATATTTTTTAAAATTTTAATATATTAATAATTTATATTATATAAATTTAAATTTTTTGTGATTTATTATTTTTATATGATATTTTAATTTTTTATATTACATGTATGCCTAGTAATCGTTTTGTATCTAAAAGTTACATGCCTACCTAGACAGAGATCTTATGCCAAAAAAAAAAATGAAGAATCATTTGTTCACAATTATAAATGGGCCTTTAGCATTAAGATAATGAAGATAATTCGTATATTTACCCTTTCATGCCTTTTTGTTTGGAGTGAACAATCACCTCCCAACCCCAATTCCATTAGGTCTATCATTTTGCTAGCACTACAATCAATGAATACAGATCTAGTCGGTTGAACATGAAAATTATAATATATCTAATTCCATAACATATATAAATGAATATATATATATATTAAATTGATAAAAAAATTCATTAAACGTTCGATTAATCAAATTTGATCAAATCATTTGATATTAAATAAGTTTTAAAATTTTGTATTAGTTTAAATTTAAAAAAAAATTGGTAAATAATGAGATTTGACTACTTGATTATTTTATTCAAATTTAAAAACTTAATTATTTGATCAAATAGATGTTTTTATTAAATATTTATTATTTTTAATACTATTTAATATTTAAAATTAAAATTTTTAATTATTAATTAATTGAACCGGTTAATTTAACCAATTAAATCAAAAATTAAAAACTCCAATAATTGTACAACAGATCTAATCCAACGAAGCATCTTTCTATATAACGATACATACATACATATATACATACATATGTGTATGAATGTGATGTAAAGCAAGGATTCCTCTTCTTTCACGTAGTCATCACATTCATGCTCTCCCTTTTTCTATATATTGTTTTTAATTAATTAGTAGGTCAATAAATTAACACAATTAAGCCATATTTACTCATACTTTTTTTTTTAAACGAAGGTAGTCTGAGTTGAGAATAAAAAAATTATATATACGTTAAGATTTGATTTTAAAAATTATTAAAAATTATTTTTAATAATAATTATATGAATCAATTAAATTAAATCGAATTTTTTTATAACGTATTCAAAATAATTATTTTTTTCTTCAGTCAAATTGTTATCTTTAAAAGATTGTTCAAAATAAAATTTTAAATGTACAATTATATTTTTTAGTACAATCGGGTGCTTAATCTGAATATTTATTAGTGCATGTCATTACTTTGAAACTTTTTACAATTTTCTTTTTGGGGGGTAAAAGTATAATTTGTATTAATTATCAAATGATGCCTCGAGAAATGTCATGAGGGTGGTGGCTGTGGATTGACCATTTAACCGAAAGGCTCCCCCAAGGTTGATGTTATTATTATTATTATTATTATTATTATTATTATTATTATTATTTTAAACAAATTAAAGAGCATATTATAGCTTACCCATAAAGGAGAAAAATGGATGATTTTAGACAACGCACCATCACATAATTTCATATATTTGATTGGAGAAGTTGTATTATTAGGATTAAGGTTTTGTAAATTATTTTTTAACATATTTATTATTATATTTATCTATGTAAAATTAGTTTATAAATTATAAAAATTATATTTATAAATAAGAATTAAAATTATATTAAAAAAATGAACTGCAAAAATAATGGAAGGGAGACAAATTAGTATTATTTACTTCACAATGGACCTTCCATTTATTTGAATGTGGCAATTTGGGTAAAAAAATTCGAATCTAATTTTCTCCCCTTAACCCTAGCTATCAATTAGTATAACATTTTGAGCTGCCCAATGTTGGGAAAACTCCAATTGAATGTTGTATTTTGTTAGTAAAATTCTAAAGTCAATTTTTTTGGCTTGTTGGTGGTTGTTAGCATTACTAGAAAGGGGAATCAAAACAAAGTCAAATATGGTATATAATTTTTTATATAAAAGGGATTCTCTTAATATTTAAATTCGAATTAATTTAATACCATAATTTAAGAATAAAAGTATTAATCAATTAAAAATTTAATTTTTATTAATAATCAAACTTTTGAGCAAACTTCCATGTTTCCTGCCACTAAAACTTGTTTAATCAAAATCTTCTTACCTCCAATCTTAAAGCTACAAAAATGTGACTTGTCAGAGCTAATATGGACTGACTTTGGGATTTTTTTTTTATTTGTTTTCATTTTCCCTTTTTTTTTTCCTTCCAAAGCAAAGGGGAAACGAAAAGAAATTTCTATTTGGAGAGGCCATGTATATTAAAAAGAGTTGTGGTAACAAGCCCTTTTAGGCACTCTTTAAAATTAATCAATATATTAAATGCAATAATTTATCATTTTTAATGCATTTGATAAAGATATTATTATTATTATTATTATTATTTTAAAAAGTATCTTTGAGCACACGTTAGAATAATTTTATTAAAAATAAAAATGTGATAATTGAGTTTTGGTGGGACAATAGTGAGACCATGGAGCCATTTGGTTGTGGTTTCTCCAACAAAAAATCCACGCTTAGAAAGCTAAAACCAATACCCTTTCTCTTCCACTCCACCACCCCATGCCGCACTAAAAGAACACTCTCGGTTCTTTTTTTTTTTTGTTTTTAATTCTATAACGACATCCTTAAGTTACTAAAATACTAAATGAGATTATTAATAAACCCGAAGTTTAGTTTATTCGTATATATAATTATTTTTAAGCTGTATCATTTGAGGTTTAAATCTTTGCATCTATCACTTTTTTTCAATTCTTAAATTACGGTCTTATTTATATAAAAAATAAATTTATTAAAATGAAAAAAATTTATATGAGTTACTTTAATGGGTAAAAAAAGTGTTTTATGATTAGGAACCAATTTTTATTAAAAAAAGAAAAAAATTGAAAGTAAATTGTCTAAAATACTAGGTCAATATAAAAATACCTTATTAAAATTGCTCCAAAAAAATATTATTTTTTGGTAGATAATCTCAAGTAAAATTTAAAAATACAATTGATTGTATTATTGAAAAAAAAAACTAGTAATATAAAGAAAAGGAAAATGGGGAATCCATGCTTCCCTTTTTCTCCTTCATATTTTATGTTACAATCCACCCACTTTTCTTAGACTTTTATCCCACTCTCTTTGGTACTTTACCAAAAGAAATAGCCCATTACAAGGTAGTGTCGACCCCTATCTAGTATTTATACTCTTATTTTAAAAAGGGATATGTGTAATCGGGAGCTTGCTTAATTTCTTTATTGGAAAATTGAGTAGACGATGGAGATGGAGAGTTTATATATATATATACACACATATACATTGATGGTTGATTTTATGAATGGGTTAAAAGATTGTTATATGCTTTATTTATTTGTAATATATCATTAAAGTTGAGTTTCAAAATTTAGATTTTAAAGAATTGATTTCGATTTCCAAAAAGGTATAATTATGTAATTATGCAATAAGATAAGAGTAAACGTAACATTCATGATATTTTTCAAATTCATAGATTTATTGAATACTTATCTGGTGATAAATTTGAAATACATATAGATATTTATGAATTTAAAATTTATATTTTTATTCCTTTCAAATATATATCATATTAAAGTCTATCTAATTTATACATAATATATGCATTTCATTCTCACAATTTATATAGCAAACGAAATTAAAATTTAAATTTCCAAGCCTATTTATCCAATAAAATATATGTATCACTATGCTAAACATTTTTTTAAATTTAAAATTTAAAATTTTTAACAACAATGTACAAAATAATTTTTTTTAGGTATTATATCTTATTCATTGATAGTGTATGTAAATTTATATACTATTAATAAATCAAATAATATAACCTTATCACAAATATAATATCTATATTTATTTTTAAAAATTTTTAATATAATAAAGTTATTTAATTTACTGACAATATATAAAGTTCATCAAATATATACATAGATATTAATTGCTTTTGTATTTTTTTCATCATCATCAAAGTAACACGTGCAATTATGCACGCTAATGATTTCCCATATCAAAAATTATTCATTCCATGTCCATTAATTCATTTTTTTTCCTTTGAAGAAAGAGGATTTAAATTTAACGTATGAAAGATAATTAATGGATTAGTATTTGGTATATTGATAATAATTTTTTTTAATTTCATAAATGCATTAAGAGCCTATAAAATGTTTCAATTTTAATAGTAATTAATTTTTTATTCTATTTATGATATATGCGTTATCATCTTAACATTACTTATAAAATTTAAAAATTTCACTAATAATATGTAAGATAATTTTCTTTGCACGTTTGTTTCCCTTAGATAGCAAGGAAACTAACAAACCCATATAGAAAATGATAAAAATACCTTTCTATTATTATTATTGTTATTATTATTACTATAGATGTGATGTAGAAGGCACGAGTTAAGAATTGAGATGGGGCAAAAGATAGCACTTCTTCAAACTAAGTAATATGGTTTTCATTTTGCTTATATATGTCGGGTCAATATGATTGGATTGATAGCAAAAATTGAGATCCACAGCCATTAACTCGGCATAATATTATATTATATATATATATATATATATGTATATGCACACACATATGCAAACTGGAAGTCATTCATGAAATGTGAATAATATAGAGAGTTTAAATAGTAATTAAAATTTAGGGAAAAAAGCGATAAAAAAGGGAATGACAGAAAATAAATATTACTTTTTTTTTCTCTTTTGTATTTGGTATGAATGGCAAAAAATTTAAAGAAAGAGGCTATGGTAAAATTATAAACAAAATTGCTAACGTAAATTGATTGAGTATTTTCCTCGTACATTTAGAAGAATTAGATTTAAAGGAAGACAAAAAGTGTAAATCTATTCATTTCTCTTTTATTTTCTTTTGACCAAACAGACAAAAAAAATAGTGGGAAAAAAAGTATTCCATCCTCTTTCACTCCAACCAAATACATTAAACAATTTAATATTGTAGTTTTTAAAAGATTAAAAAAATACTTATGCATTAATCTATTGTGCATGTTTTTTTTTCTGGGATCTTTACTCTTTAAGACTAATATTACTCGAAAACTCGTAGCTGTTTTTCTCTAAAAGTATGTTTGCACAAATTTAAACTTTGATTCCTATAATGAATACGTTTTACCACTCACATCACACTTCTTTTAAGTAATTTTGTGTACTTGTTTTTGAAAGTCAATATAATTAAACACGGCAATAATAGCAATTATAATCAAACCCTTATTAACAATAAGAGCAACTCATTAATGAGTAATCAGCATTCCGTTTTTGAGTAATCATAAGGGCAAACCCCCCACAAATCACTCCAAGCTTGTGCATTACTCTTTCCGAAACATAAAACGCAATCATTTCCTTCCGTTGATTCAACCAAAAAACTATTATTCCTATGTGAGGTATTCCAAAATCGGAATAGTCGTTTTAAGTTCGTGACTTCGACCTGAGTCAAATGAAGATAGCTGTGATTTTTTTCCCTCAAAATTAATCTTATTCGATTAACTTAGAATTTATATTTGATGAATTGATAAAATATAAATTTATATATTATCAATAAATTATACTATATATAACACTCCATTAAAATATAAACCCATTAAATTGTTGATAAACTTTGCTGTTTCCTTGTTAATTTACACTCCAATGATGGTCAAAATTTTCCACTTATAAAAGTATAGTAATGATCATTTTGACTTTGAAACTATTACACAAATGAGATTTACATGAGATGGACAGTAACCTTAGTGCACTCTTCCCCTTTGTGAATAACACAAATACGTATGGCCATTGGGTGGTATAAGTTGGATTTAATTCGGAGTTAATTAAATTTTTAACATGTCATATAATAAACAAATATTAACTTGTTTCAAATCATAATTTACTCTTTTTTCTTTTAGATTTTACTATCGAGAATAAATTTGGATGAAAACGAATATATATTTTACACACTATAATTCTATTTACATAAAAAAAGTTTTATCTTTGAGATAGAAGAAGTATTGCAGATATCGAGATTTAAACTCTAAATTTATTAAATATTAATTATTTATAAAAAGTAATTAAGTTAAACTTCAAATTCTATACCCGATATTTATCAGCGTAAACTAAAAACGAAAGAGTAAATCCTGATTTTTTTTTCTTTTTTTAAAAAAAAAGGAAAAAAAAAGACGTTTGATATTTTATTTGACAATGGGTTAAAAATTTAGTCTTTAAATTGAAGAGCTAGCTTTTGAATTTTTGGTTAAGTTGCATTAGGAGTAGGTAGACCAATCAAGTCCCTTCAACCCTTAGTTATAATTGAGGTTAGTGCAATCAATAAAGTTCTGGTCATTATTTGAGGAGACTTTATTTCAGGTTCACTCGGAAAAACAAATCAAATGGAATTGATTCTTTTTTTTTTTTTTCTAACTGTGGGAGGTAAATTTTATGTTACTCGTATTTGAAAGTTAGATTATTTTTGTTTAATTAATATTGATATATTTAAATTTTTTATATATATTTAAAAAATTATATTATATATATAATTATATTTCAAATATATTTTTTTAAAAAAATATATTTATAAATAACATAAAATTAAATTCTGCAGTTGTCATGTCCAAATGCATGCATTTTGGAAAGAAAAGCTTTGCATATACAATTAACTTAGGGTTAATTTAGTGCTATCATTGAAGAGAGTTCTCTTT